>CM066033.1:572545355-572634941 GCA_033557465.1 Ichthyophis bannanicus
TGATTGGTTAGAGTGATGAACGAATCATGGAAGATTGCCTTTTAGTATGTCCGAGGACAGGGTGATTGAAAGGGGTATGTGTCTGAGAAGCCTCCTCAGTATGCAATTGCTTGGGTGGATAGTATGTGATTGAATGGAGGAGGGGACTATAGTGGGTCTGATTGCCCCTCCAACATATTATAGATTTGTGAATGGAGCATTGTGGTGTGTGACGGGTATGATTGGTCTAGCCCAGTGATAAATGAGTCTATAGAGGATTGGTTGTTAGTTTTTGCTAGGGGGGAACTGGGACTTGGAGGAAGTTTTGGGGAAGAGAATGTTATGGGATTGGTTGCTAGTGATTTTAGATGATTGGGTCTTTGTTGGTAATTTTGGGATAGCCGTTTTTATACAGCAAGTGGCTGTTAGCACTTATGTGCTTTAAATGCATTGTGTAAGAACATGCCAGGCACTTAGAAGGTGGGTTTTAGCATTGGGAAAGTTTTATATTTGAAATAGATAGATGCAAACATATTAATAGCTGATGTGTGCTTCATTTTGGCTCAGAGCTTCAGGTTTTTATAAAGACATTTATATTTATTTATTTAGACAGTTTTTTAATAAACAACCCTTAATCCTTCGATGACAAAATGGTCAACAACACCCATTGGGTGGCACATTTAACCCACCCCCCCCCGAGGGAGTATGAGGACACATCCACTAATACGTACAGGGAAGCATTGGCAAGGTAGGCGAAACCGTGGTCAGGAAGCTTTTTCCAGATAGGTGTGGCAGAGCACACCACGATGGTGGAAGAGTTTGCTGTTTTAATGTGTCGTTTAATAGTTCTAGATATTTTCTATAATATGAAATGATCTAGCACATAAGTAATATTAATAATAAACAAATTTTGCAATAAGAAGAACATTATTGTGGCAGTATTTACAATGAAGAATTGTTATACATTCTGGGGTTCACTCTGGTCTCTGATTAGCGTGTCTGGATGTGCCAATCCAGATGTCCAGAACCCGCTAAGGCGGCTGGAAAACTCCGGCGGCCGCAGAGATCCCTGCATGTATATGCCACTTGTACAGATTAGGTGCCGGACGGTGGGGCGGGCTGATCAGAATCAGGGCTTGGCCTGCATGTCCCAGGCCGTTCACCCCGGCTTCTGATCCCATGGGCAATGTCCTAGCCCCTGTGGATCAGAATCGTGATGCTAACTCATAGCTGGCATGAATGACCCGAGTTTTGCACCGGCAAAAATCGTACAAGGGCAGTACATGTCTACAACTGAATTGGCCCCCACAGGACAAAAATGGACTTTATTAGAGTGAGTTGTAACACGCAGAATATTTTTTTGGCCAAAATTGTTCCCTTTTGGAGGTTGAATATAGGACCCATATTTTGTTTGCTGTCTCTTCAGTGGAATTCTTGGACTCCTTATTGGTGTAGCAGTAGTATTTTCATTTAAGGAATAATGTGTCGAGAGTAATGATAGGGACAGTATTCAAGATACTCATGAAGCTACACTTTTTGAATTAGGGCTTTTATATACATCAGCATTACCCTGGGGCTAGTAATTAAAGGAACACATAACCACTCTTCCTAAGCAGCCGTAATACTAGATCACAAGACATGTGCTAGTCTATTTTTAAAAACTCCAGTGGGGAAGGTTGTATCAACGCCTTGCTTCCTACTCCTTTTGTTTCTCTCTTCCCTCCCTTTGAAGTATCACTTTGGGGGGGGGTAAGATTAATGTTGTTGTTAGGTGTTGAAGAGAGCTGGTCTGGGAAAGGAAAAGGAGGGCTTAATTGGGATTCTGAAGGGAAAGAATAGACAATGTAATCTGTTCTTAGCTGGAGATAGTTAAGTGCCTCTCTCCAGTTTTGCTGGCTTGGATTGGGCTGTTTGTATTTAGATTTATTTTATTTATTTTAGTTTTATTATATTTTGTCAGTTCATAAATAGATTTTAAACCTAAAAGCTCCAGCAGGCCAATATTCAGAATCACTTGACACGACAGCACATCACCTATCAACAGTAGAAGCGCAGCTGGACTCATTGGGATAGTCCCGCAGGATACCACCTGGTGGCACTATCGATAGGGCCAGAGTAAAAACCCATGGGCCGAATGAGGGCTGGGCGGAGAATTAAACTCAGATAGTGGGCACTGGATATCCCATTTTGAATGGTCAGTGCTGGGCACTATTTTCAAATAACAGTGATAGTAATAGCACAACTATCCAGATAAATATCTGCAATAAAACTTAGGACAGGGCAAAAAAGGTGGGAATGGTAGAGTGCTGCCGTAATATTCCTTTCAGCAATCACTTAGCCAGCAATAGCAAGATGCTGCTATCCAGATTATTAACTGAAAATTGACTTCAGAGCCTTTAATTTTTTTTTTTAATGAAGGCATATTTGTTTCTTCCTAATTTCCAGGAGGAATAGAGGGTCCATATACGAATGAGCAGTTTTATCAGAGACATTGTCTTCCCTTGGTTGGATGTCACACACTCCATCCTCAAAGGTGATAGTCATAAACAAAACCCTTCTGGGATGAACTGGACTGATCAGAAGATTATGGAATTTGGGCCAAATATTGAAGGAATATTGAACATTGATGCACTAGGAGAACAATTTTGATGGAACCGTTGATCCTAATTTCATTTCAATAGAAAACCAGCGGAAGTTCCTTTCCTTCAACAAAGGAATTACATAATCTAATTTTCCCGCTTCGTCTTATTAGGCGCTTAAACTGCGTATTCTGTATTACAATTGGCAATTTTTATAGTCCCTCAAGAATAGACCATGCTATAAAAGAATTAAGCTCTATGATAATGTCAAACAATTACTGAAATAACAGTGAAACAAGGGGATTTGTTTTGAAAGTTTTCAAAAGGTCAAACTGATGAATCATCCTGAAGATGATCAAAAAAAATTCCGTAACCACATATGAGTTTTGGGGCGATATATGCAACTGAGCACCAGATTTCCCCCTAAACAGTTGACCCTGATACCCATTACCAGGTTTTAAGCACAACAATAACTGGGGCTGTTTATATAATACCTACCCGGCCCGATTTTCGAATAGGCATTTTCTACACAGTTTTACAGCCCATTAAATAGTGTAAATTGCCTTCAGATGGGGTATTCAATGGCACATACACGATTTAGTGGCATTGAATATCCACCTACTAAATCCCCTAAAGGCACCCCAATGCTATCCAGGTAGCATCGGGGCAATGTTGGAGGATGTTCCAGAGTGGAGTATGTGGGTGGCAACTGTTCGTTAACCAGGCAGCACAATATTGTGTCAGAAAAATGCTGGCCCGGTTAATGACCTGTGCAGGAGCTAACTGGCCTCAGCAGTCGCAGCGGGCTAACCAGGCAAAAGCATTCACTATCACTGCTACAAACGTTTAGCACCTCGGTGGTTTATTCTGGGTCTCTGTCCAATTGCTGGATATTCCCATGGCCTGTTGCCACGGCATTAAATATCTGGTTAGAGGGTCGGGAGTGGAGGAAGGAAACGGGGAGGGCTATGCACCAAGGAGGGCGCATACCCTGTCCAAAATAACGTCTGGACTCAATATCGGGCTTCCTAGTTTCTGAAATGCCTCCAAGTGTTACAATATGTTACATTGTTCTAGTTCCATGTACAACAATGTGCAACCACAGCCCTATTTCCACCTATCCGGTTAACTGTAAACCACTTGAATGGTAGAAAACACCGGCATAAAAGATAGCGAGTTTACATAAATAATAAATAGCATAAATAAATCTTCATGCTTTGGCAACATCTAAGTGCCCATTTTTTCCAGAAATTCTACTCCCGAAACAGGCTTCTAACATGACCCCCATAAACTTCTAAATCTTTTAATTTTATTGGCAAATGCTTCAAACTATACATTAAAAACAGAGGGGCTGAAACTGACCCTTGTGGAACTCCACAGCAAATTGAAACCATGCTAGAGAAATTCTCCTTTCAAAACGCACAGTGATATTTTTCCACTTATTATTCCCTGAACCACTCAAAAACTCTGGCCCTGGACCCCAAGTCCCTCTGAAAGAATTGTAAAAGTCGATCATAGGATGCAGTATAAAAAGCTGAATGACCAGATATCAAAATCCCTGCTCAACGCACATCCTCAAAGAAATCCTGGATAGCCAATAATAGTTCTACAATCAGGTGAAAAGTCTGACTGAGCAGAATGAAATGCTTCAATACCCTCCAGATGATTAACAGACTAAATGCAACTTTTTTTCCCTGCAATTTTAGATTAAAAAGAATTAAATTTGATATTGGAAAGGACAAGTAACATAACACCTCTTCAAGCCCCCCAACTCCCTTCTTCAACACTGGCGAAATAACTAGTTTTTCCACACACCCTCCATTCAAAGACTTATTCATCATTATTGATGGGCCCATTTTTAAAAAACAACCAATATTCAAACACCACAGCCACTGAATATCTAGGCTGAGCAGTGTGATTTTCAGTCAGTGTGATTTCCAGTCAGTGCTTATCGGGATTAAAACAGGCCTGTTTTTGCATGCACCCTAATTGTCATGACAGGGTAAACTGAAAACTGTGGCTAACTAGTTATGTGCCAACACTTACCCGGGTGGAGGCACATTTCAAATGGGATGTCCAAGTGCAATCTGGGACGTCAAAGCCAGAACATCTGAAAAGAAAGGCATGCACGTGCAAATTCAGGCACAATTCCAGAAACGCGGACGTGTCCGATATGCATGTGTATCAAATGACTATATAGACGACCCCAGGAGAGCATTTCAGAACCAAGACATCTAATAACATAATAGCTAGAGTAGCTTAAGAGCTAGGTGGCCAGGATTTCAAAAACCAGTCTGGGACTTTGTAATCTAAAGCTAGTCACTTAATTCTCCAATTTCACTACACTCTCTGGATGTTTTAAGGTGAAAATAAACACTTTCCTAATGCCTATTCAAGCCTGGAGCAGGAATAAACATGCAGCTTCTGAGATTAAAAGGGAACATGTAAGTCCATGGTCCCTCTTCAGACATGCCTTTTGCCCTACCCCCTGTGCTTACTTGAATGTCCCTGTACTGGAGACATCTGCGAACAGCATTTGTGGAATAGTTACGGTGATGTGTCTGTGATTTCAAACATCCGTGTGCATGTCTGCAGACATCCAAACCATGACTAAACCTTTTAGAAAGGCCCTCTTAGTGTCACTGCTCCCACTAAACGCATGGCCTATCCTTGCACGCCAGGGAGGCCTATGGAGATATTCAGAGAAACTATCTGGATAGTGCCGCTGAATATTATGGGCTGCCCCTTGGTCGGCCAGTTTTCCATTGGCCTGCTGGCTAAGGGCTTTGAATATTGGCCCAGTTTTTACCTGTGATACCTTATCTGCCATCTGTTTAATAATAAAAAGTAGAAATATTTAACTGCCAAGTAGATGATGATTTTCTAGCTCCCAAGATACAACTTATCCACATAGTGGACAGATTTCTAAACTCCATCCATACTTCTAATCAATCCTCAGTAATCTTTACATCATTTATCCAAATTTCACCATCAACTACAGGCAGTGAGATCTTACTTTTCTCCCACCGCTTGTCTCTAAATCTCATTTTTGCCTCTAAAAGAGAATATAAAATTCAATATTTTCATATCAAAGTAAGAGATAAAATCGGAACTAATGCATCATGATATTCACCACTATCTCATCGCTTCCCAACCAATTGTTCTACCAGTCAATATTGACAGTGGGGACATTTTTGAACTTTTGGAGATTTTTTGTTTTTTATTAAGATAAGCCTTTTTGCTTGTGCTAATTGTAGATAATAATGTCTATTTAAGGCTCTACATATTTACCTGTTATCATCATTACAAGTCTTTGTGCCAACACACCCTCTGGGGCAGTGCCTTACCAGCCCTTAATGAAGCCACAGATTTCTTTGCCTTGTATAGGTGTATCTGAGAAATATGCCTATAAACCTAAAGCAATCTGACTAAGAAAATTCCAGTCATTCAAATCTGGTGTTCCTCTACCTCTCAGAGACTGTATTCACTCACTTGGGGTCATACTAGACTCCTCTTTGTCTTTCTATTCCCTTAAGTCTATGATGGTCAGAAACTCTGTTGCCCCTCTTCAGATGGTTCATTCACTGTGTCATTATGTCAATACTAAAAATCTTAACATCTTGATTAATGCTCTCATTTTTAGTAGATATGACTACTGTAATTCTCTTCTTGTTGGCACTCCTATCCAAAATACTGCTGCTAGACTCCTGCATAGAGAAAAATGTAAATGGCCTAGCTACCAGTCTTCTATAGGATCAAATATAAAATTCTAGCTCTTATACATAAGATTCACCTCCATTCTATTTGTTGCCTTTGATTGTTTCAAACTGTCTAAGTCACATATTAAGGTCTTAACAATCCAATTTACTCATCATTCCACTCCCTTCCCACTTCAAACTTGAACTGACCCATACTGAGGCTTTTAGTTTGTTGCCTTTACCCTATGGAACTCACTTCCACTTGATCTTTGCCTAGAGGAAACTTTGAAAAAATTCTAAATTGGCTTGAAGAACTGGCTACTCTGGAAAGTATTTGGAGATGACTAATTGTGTCTGGAGCCCCTGAGTCACCAGTGAGTATTTCCTATTTCCTCTTTTTGTTTTCCCTTTCCCCCTCCCTTTTATTTTACAATTAATTTATTATTGTCTTTGGTTTTTACTGTTGTGCTATGCATACCCCTTGACCTAATATCTTCCTATCCTTCTCATCCAATGTCTTTATCTTTATTTATTTATTTATTTATTTAACAATCATTTATATCCCGCATCTTCCAGAGTTCAGATGCGGCTTACAATTGAACAACAGTCAACAAAGCAAGGGCTTGTTTTACATGGAACAATTTTTGACAGTAAACAAGTAATAGTTAAATACGTAACAGAACGGTGAATGGTTAAATGCATAACAGAACAATGTAATGGTTAAATACATAACAGAACAAGAACAATTTAAGAACTATGTACAGATACAGGTTTGTAGGTTCCTTAGATTTAAATCATGGTTATTTACAAGAGGGTGTAAATCTGTTAATTATGAGGTTTAGCTTTACTCAGTTGGGTGTTATTTAGCCTTTTTCTGGGATGATTAGTGTATTATCAATGTTGTTGTAGTGCATGGCAAAGAGGTAGGTTTTCAGTTTTTTGCGGAATTCTATAATTTCTGTTGTGGATCTTAGGTCCTCTGGGATGGAGTTCCAAATGAAGGGGGCCGCATGTGAGAAGGCTCTGTTATTAGTTAGTTTGGTTGCTTTTATAAAATCATTTGGAGTCCTTAATTTATTTTAGTGTCCTTTTCTGTGAGTGACTTTTTTTTTTTTTTTTAATTCTTTATTTTCGTTTTATAACAACAAAGGAAAAGGAAGACATACAGCTAAGAGACAGATACATAAAGTGTAATACATACATCAAAGTAAACCCCTGCCACCCCCCTCCCCCCTGCTTCTTCTCTAGAAAACTAATCATTCCCGAAGCGGGCGTGTACTTACATTATTGTGTTACAAAACCTAACGGTGATCTGAAACATGATGAGTGCACATTATACAGGCATGTTGGAGCATGAGCAGATTGTACATAATCATTAAGCATCTGCCATTTAGACAAGCGAGAGTGAGGTTGGGCATGGGGAATAGCTCTCCGAGGTATCTGCTCATATTTACTATATAAGCAGACGAGGTTCCACCATTCATTGACAGTAAGTCGAGAGCTATCCTTCCAATTCCTCGTGATTAAGCATATGGCTATACCCAGCATGAAATCAAGGAGAAAGCGACCCTTCTTAGGAAGAGAGGGGACCTCCGCCACAGAGCGGAGTCCCACGATCTTCCAAGAGAGAGGTTCGTGAAGGTGTAAGATAAATTGAATACAACCCAGACCCGCCCCCAATAAACCTGTAGTTGAGGACATTCATAAATAACATGAGCGAAGGTTCCCACAGCAGTATGGCAAGACCAACACTGGTCCCTAGCATTTGTGTTCCATTTGGCTATTTTTTCTGGGGTATAAAAGCATCTGTGTGCAAAAAAGAAGAGAGTTTGGGTAACAGAGGCAGACCGGGAAACCCGCACTACTTTGCTCCAGAAAACGCTCCATTGCACAGGGGTTAAAGTGGTTTGCAGTTCGCGCTCCCAGGCTTGTTGGGCTCTAAAAGTGGGCCGTGTCTGTACCCTGACATAATATTTTATAAAAGTTAGAGGCTACCCCATGTGTACTACTAATGGAGTGAACTATCTCTAATAGCCCGTCCTCAGTAGTAGCAGAGGGCGGCAAGATTCGGGCACTTGAGAGGCAGTGTTGAAGCAGCAGCAATTGAAAGTAGAGTTAAGCTGGTAACGCAAATTCCTTTTGTAAATCAGACAAGGTTTTCCAACGAGCTGCAGAGAAAAGCTGTTGGGGTGTCCAGATCCCCCTTGAGTACCAGGGTTTCCATGCTATCGTTCTATTTAGGACTTGAATTCTGGGGTTATTCCATAGCGGGAGTCCGTCCTGAGGACATACGTTCGGGCCCAGTGTTAGAATGAGAGTGTTAAAGGCCGCAAGGGTATCGACAATCATTGGTGGATGGCGGGTATCTACTTGATAGGACATACTGGGGAGATGAGTCAACGGAATTGGGCTACTAAGCTCCTCTTCTATGTCAAGCCAAACTGGTCTGCTGTCTGTTGAGGCATCTAGCCATCGGGCACCTTGCTTAAGTAGGAAGGCTTGATGATATCTAAGAAAATCAGGAAATCTGGTACCCCCTCTTTCCTTTGCAGACTGTAGTTTTTGTTTAGCTATCCTTGGTGGCTTGCCCTGCCAGAGATAACGGACGAGAAGGCCCTCAATATCTTTATAAGTATGTAGCGGAAGTAAGCATGGCAGCATTTCTAAAATGTAGTTCACTTTGGGGACTATCATCATTTTCACAGTTTCTAAGCGGCCCCACCATGTAAGAGAGATAAGGGAGACCAACGATTCGTGAGCTCACGGACTTTGGAGACTACCTCTTTGGCATTAAAACTGATAGTGTCTTCTAAAGGAGAACAGTAATGGACCCCGAGATACTTCACCATGCGGGATTGCCAAAGGAAGGGAAAGGCCTGCATGTTCAGCCTCATGTACCCAGCGGTTCAGTGGGAATGCTACAGATTTGGTCCAGTTAATTTTATTAGCCCGATAATTGTGAGTATCCGTCAATCAGATCCAAGACAGCTGGAACCGAATCGAGGGATACGAAAAGCATAAGGTCATCTGCATATGCAGATAGTTTAATCTCCCTATGACTGAAGGGGACACCTCGAATAAGTGCGGACTGTCTAATAAGGAGGGCTAGGGGTTCAAGATCTAGATCAAAGAGCATTGGTGATAGGGGGCAACCTTGACGCGTGCCTCTTTGGAGATTAAATGGCTGAGACTTGATGGCATTTACACAAATACTGGCGACGGGTTGAGTATACATGACTTGGAGATATCGGAGGAAGCCCTCCCCAAAGCCATACCATCGGAGAACTGCAAATAAGAAGGGCCATTCTAGGCGGTCAAAGGCTTTTTCGGCATCCAGGGAAAGACCCACCCATGGATGATCTAGATTGGCAGCACTGGATAGTACATGGCACAAGGTCCGAGCATTGTCAGCAGTTGATCTGCCGGGTATAAAAACCGCATTGGTCGGGGTGAATTAGGGTGGCCATCCTGTCAGATAGCCGGGTGGCCAAGATCGTTGCGAAGATCTTATAATCGGCATTAAGTAGGGAGATTGGACGGTAGTTGGCGGTTAGTAGCGGTCTCTGCCTTCTTTCTCAAATACTACCACATTAGCTGCAGAAAAGGATCCCAAAGAGGATGTATCTACCGCAAGGGCAGTAAAATAGAGTTTTAAATAGGGAACTAAATCTGCACTGAACGTTCTGTAGAATTCGGTTGGGAGACCATCGGGCCCTGCGGCACGGCCCAAGGCTGTTCGTTTTAGGGCAGATTGGATCTCTGAAGTAGAGAAGGGTTCATCCATAGCATCCCTATCATCTTCAGAGAGGGTCGGCCGCTGAATGCCAGAAAGCAATCGCTCGAATGTCTCTGACGAGAACTCACATTCAGATTGATATAGGCGGGTATAGAAATCCCGAAAGAGCTCTACAATGTCGGAGTCTGTGGTCACTATGCCCCCTCCCTGCGGAGCTCGAAGGGCCGCTACGCGTTTGGCTTCTTTTTGACCTTTCAAGGCGTTGGCTAAGAGTCGACCGGCTCGGTTATTTTCACGATAATATGTCCCTCGCTGAAGCTCAATACTCCTAGAAGCTGCAGTTGAGAGGATTGAATTATATTGAAAACGGAGACGCTGTAATCGAATTAATACACATGGATCAGTACGTGAAGTTAGAACTCGTTCGCCTGCTTTTATTTGTTGGTCTAGTATGAGTAGCTGCTGTTTGCGTTGTTTTCGCAGGCGGATTTGATAGCTAGTGATCGTTGCTCGAATGGCCACTTTGAAGCCCTCCCACCAAGCCCAATTCGCAGTATCCTGGGGTAGATTAAAATGGAAGTAATCCTGTATGGCTGCTCGAATTTCTAACTGGAACTCTGGCTGAGTTAACAGGGCTCTATCAAAGAACCAGGCCCCCGAATTCCCTTGGGGTGCAGTAGTGGTGTAGTTGAAAGGAAATGGCAGCATGATCTGAAATATGTTGGGAGTGAATCTTTGCAGTGTCCACCTGAGGAACTAACAGTTTTGATATTAGAAAGAAGTCTATGCGAGACTGGGATTTATGAGGGGAAGAGAAGAAGGTGAAGTCAAGCTCATTGGGGTGTAGTAACCTCCATAGATCAACTAAAGCAAGATCTTTGATCAGGGAGGTAAGCGTGGTGTGACTCTTGGGGGGACCACTTGTCCTAGGCGGCTGTTTGTCAATCAGGGGATCAAGGACTAGATTGAAATCCCCCCCAATTATCAAAGAAGTATTAGCAGAGGCCTGCGCAACCTGAGCAATGGTAGCAAAAAAGGCAGGGTCATCCACATTAGGAGCGTAAAGGCATATACATGTAACTTCAAGGCTACCTATCTTGAGGTGAACTCTGGACCATCTACCTTCTGTATCTGAGCTAGTCGCAATAATAGTAGCATGCAAAGATTTCCTAACCAGTATGGCAACCCCACATTTCTTAGAAACGGCTGGGGAATAGGCGGCCACCATGTAAGGTTTAATATTGAGTTTAAGAGTTTCCTTCGAATTTAAATGCGTTTCTTGGAGAAAAATCAGATCCGCAGCTTCCTGACTTAGGTAGCTTAGGATTTTCTTCCGTTTGATCGGATTATTGATTCCTTTTACGTTCAATGAGAAAATCTTACATGGTGCCATCAATCAGTAATAGACATTTTAGGTAAGGGCGCTTGAAGACATACAACATAATCAGAATCTGTGCAACAATGACATAATCACCGAGTATTCTGGCTAATACACCCCATATTGAAAGGTATGTACCAAAGTATCTTAGAGAAGAAGCAAAACCCCCAAAGAATATGGCGACCATATGTCTGCGGGAGGAGGCCCTAGAGAGGAAATAGAAAGACATGAAAAAAAAAGAAAAGAAACACCAGAGTCCATAATTAACACTGTCTCTGATACTCATCGAGGCTACTGTGGGTAGATGGAGTCGGGTCACAGATATCATCAAAAGTAAGGCAACAAACTGCCCTCGCCAGACTCTTTGCTGGGCTGCGGCAGATCCAATATGGCCGGTACAGCGGATATGAGAATACTTGCAGGAATATTCTGGAAGTCAGCGCATCAAGTCGGCTTCTTTGGAATCCAAAAACTCCGCTAGTAGATCAGGGTCCTCAAATGTTCTT
This sequence comes from Ichthyophis bannanicus, assembly GCA_033557465.1. NCBI lineage: Eukaryota > Metazoa > Chordata > Amphibia > Gymnophiona > Ichthyophiidae > Ichthyophis > Ichthyophis bannanicus. The sequence continues at coordinate 572,557,232 of CM066033.1, forward strand.
GTCTGATTGTGAAGCGTGACTCGGAGCTTGGCCGGGTACATCAGGCCATAGCGTGCTTGTAGTTGTTGAAGCCTCGGCCGGAATTCCAGAAAGCGCTTTCGGCGGTCGACCGTGGGTTTAGCCAAGTCAGGATAGAAGGAGATCTTGTTGCTCTCAAACTCCATATGGCCCTTTACCCGAGAGGCATTTAGAATTTGCTCAACGTGTTGATATCTCAAAAGTCGAAAAATGATAGGCCGCGGGGTCTTCCTGTTGAGCGTTATGCTTGTGGGTACACGATGAGCGCGATCGATCTCCAAATCTTTGGTAAAGGTGATTTGGAGCAGGGAAGGGAGGATTTTGCATAAAAACTCTTTCATGTCTCCCGATTCCGCTCCCTCCGGTATGCCCACGAGTCGTATGTTGTTGCGGCGCGCTCTATTATTGCCATCTTCCACTTCTTTCTGCAAGGCCCGCACCTGACATTCAACTTTGTCGAGTTTGGACAACCGGGCCGCATGGGAGTCCAATATGCTCTCCATTTTGTCCTGATGCGAAGAAAGCCCTTCTAGCTTGCTTTGCAGCACACCAAAATCTTCCCGCAGCGCTCGGAGTGCTTCAACCGTTTGACTGCACGAGGTCTTTGACCCCTCTAATCTCTGCGAGGATTTCCTGCTGCATTTCGGGGCCCTCGCGCAAGGCCAGCCCCTTCTGCGGGGACGGAGGTTCAGTTTTGGAACGTTTGCCGTGAGAAGCCGCCGGAGATCCAAATTCCAGACGCGTGGGTTTGGTCCCCGCCATCTCACCAATGTGCCCCGGCAAGAGCAGAGTAGAAGTTCCAAGTATGTACGGTGTTAATTCAGGATTCTGAGTAGGCCTCTCGGGAGCCTCAGCGTTATGCGACCATCCCGCTGGACATCAGGCTCCGCCCTGTGAGTGACTTTTTGAGATTCCTTGCTTATAAGATTGCTTAATGGGATTGGAGCCATGCCATTGAGAGCTTTAAATGTGGTTATTGTGGTCTTATATATTATCCTGCTTTGTATTGGGAGCCAATGCAGGGTTGCTAATATTGGAGTAATATGCTGGAATGAGTGTGCTTTCATTACAATTCTAGCTGCTGCGTTCTGTGCTAGTTGTATTCTTTTAATGTTTTGTTTCGTTATACCTAAGAGAATTAGGTTGGAAAAATCAAAGTGTGGGGTTATGGTTGCCTGTATTATGTTAATGAAATCTTGTAAGTGAACTAAGGGGCGTAGTTGCTTGAGTATTTTGAGTTTGAAGTAGATTTTCTTTATAGTGTTTCTAATGTGGGTGTTCATCGTAAGGTGTGTATCTAAAATGACTCCTAGGTATCTTATTTCGATTTTTTATTGTGATGTCATGGTTTTGTATTGTTATGTGGGTTGGAGGGACATATGAATGGTTTTTTGTTACAATTAATACTTCTGTTTTTGAATGGTTTATGTGGAGGGTTTTTCGCTTTTAGCCAGGTTGCGATTTCGTTAAGACAATCTGTTAAGAGTTTTATCGGTACATCAGGGATGGTGAATGGAATGTATAACATAATATCATCTGCGTATAGATGATAGAGTACACCGAATTTTTTGAAAATGTCACAAACTGGTTTTATATATATGTTAAATAGGAGGGCTGATAGAGCTGAGCCTTGTGGGAGGAGACCAATTTCTTGTTTATATGTGGTGGATGTCTGATTAGCTATTTTTACATTTTGCGTTCTATTATGTAAATATGAGGTGAACCATTTGTGTACCGTGGCATTTATACCTATTTGTTTTAGGTTATTAAGCATTATAGTGTGATGTACACTATCAAATGCAGCTGATATGTCAATAAATAGGAGTATGAATGCTTTTTTTTTTGTGATTATCAATCCCTTTAAGGAGTGTATCAATTAAGACTGTTAAAAGTGATTCTACTCCATGCTGAGGTCTAAAACCATATTGGTGTTCATCAAGTGGGTAGTAAAAGTCTAGGTATTCCTGTGTCTGGATCTGTACCACTTTTTCTATTATTTTAGCTAAGAAAGGGATACTTGAAATAGGTCGATACGATTTTGGGGATGTTTTGTCCATAGTACCATTTTTGAGAATTGGGCGGATTTGTGCATCTTTGAGTTTAGGAGGGAGGTAACCTTGGAGTAATGAGAGGTTGACTATAGGGAGGATGAAAGAGATTAGTATTGGAAGTGTGCTTTTTATCCATGTTACAGGGCATGGATCAAGGAAAGAGGTGGTAGTGTTGAGGTTGGAAATAATATTCTTTAGTGATTCTTTGGATGTGGGGTGAAAAACTGACCATTCATTTGCGCAATTTAAGGCTACGTTATGTTTGTCTATGGACATTATAGGTTGTGTGGATTTATTTGATAGTAGTCAGCTAAAGTTTGTACTGATATGTCAGTAATTTCATTGTTATGTGTTGAGGGTTATTAGTGAGATTTCTAACAATGGAGAATAGCTCTCGTGGTCTATTATAGGATTTTGATAAGATTGCAGCATAGTAAGTCTTTGTTGGGCTATCGTTAGTGTCTTTGTATTTGTAAGAATGGTATTATATATTTCCTTATGTATAGTTAGTTTGGTTTTGCGCCATTTGAGTTCTGATTTTCTTAGTTGTCTCTTCATTTGTTTTAGCGTGTTGTCGAACCATGGAGCTTTTTTTGAGTTAGTGGGTTTTTTGTTACTTCGGTCAGATTTAGCTGCATCGGTTATTGTGTCATGCCAATTTTTGATAGCTTCATCTAAGTCCATTGGGGGAGACACAAGGTGGGGTATTATTGTATCTAGGAATTCAGTTTCGTTAAATCTTTTGAATTTTGTGGTGGAATCACTTCTTGAGTAGTTTTTGGTGCTATTGGTATGGAATGTGAGTTTTGATTTAATGATGTAATGATCAGACCAAGGAATTTGTGTGTATTCTATAGTATCTGGGTTGAATAGTTGGAAGATTGTGTTTGGGAGGAGTATAAGGTCTAGTGTGCCTCCTTTTATCTTTATCTTTATTCATTGCTTGATATACCGCCCAAGCATATGCGTCAGGGCTGTGTACAATAAAAGCAAATCAATTAGGAAGTAGAAAAAAAAGGAAAAAGAAAGGAACGCCATCGTTTAAATAGGAAAGAGAGGGATAGGGAAAGACAAAAGGATAGCTAGACAGAATAGGTGAGAGTGGAGAAAAGCCTGAGGGGGAAACTGGTGGGGCGGGTAACTTCAGGGATTAGGGATGTCGAAAGCTTGTTGAAAAAGGTGAGTTTTGAGTGAGTTTTTGAAGTATTGGAAAGACAATTCAATACGAAGGGCAAGGGGGAGGGAGTTCCAGAGAGCAGGGGCTGGGAAGAAGAAGGCAGAATAATGTGTAGATTCCAAATGAGCTGAGGAGGGGGAAGGAAGGAAAAGGCAATTACCTGCACTGAGCGGAAGAGACGAGGAGAAGGTTGCAGGTGGATGGAGTCAGCTAAATATTGGGGAGAACCAGTATGTAGTGCTTTATGGGGGAGAATGAGAATTTTATAAATGAAACGAAAGTTGAGTGGAAGCCAGTTAAAATGGAAGAGGAGAGGAGTGATGTGATCTCGGGCGGAGGAGTGGGTAAGCAGGTGTGCAGCTGTGTTTTGGACCAGTTGGAGACTCCGGAGTTGATATTGTGGAAGACCTTCTAAGATGGTGTTGCAATAGTCCAGCCTTGAGAGAACAAGTGAAATGACTAGTGAGGTAAGGGAAGAAGAGGGGAGGAAGGGACGAACAACATGAATCTGGCGTAAAAAGAAGAAAGAATGACGGATAAGCAAAGAGATATGGTGATGAAAGGAGAGAGAGGAATCAAGGGTAACCCCAAGGTAGCGAAGAGAAGAGAAAAGAGGAATAGGGGTAGAAAGTAAGAGAGGGGAGCAAGTAGGGGGAGGTGAGTTAAAGTAAAGCCAAAGTGCAGTTGATTTAGAGGGGTTTATGTGAAGGAAATTACTGTTGATCCAGGAAGCAACACGGGCGAGGCAGAGGTTAAGGATGGAGAGATCATGTCATTTATTATTCTATGTTCCATTTTTCTTGGTTATTATAAACCACTTTGATGGTTGTGTTAAGTGAACGGTAGTATAGTAAGTACTGCAAATCAATAAAATACTATGCAATTTGGAGATCTAAAAATTTAGACAAGAGGAGGGAATGGCATCAGTTTCTCAGTGGCATCTATCTCTGTCCACTGTTTGATGTATCATATTATTGCCACCATTGGTACTGGCATGAATCCATTCTATAAACAGTAAAGGCAAGAAATATTCAACACACCATAGACTCAAAGTTACTGTACCAGTGAACATGTGTGTTGTAGAAAGAATGGAGGTAGCAGATGAAGGTAGCAGTTCTTCTATCCCGGCATGAGTGCTGGTGATTCAAGAAAGCAGAGGCAGCTACTAAAATGCTCATTAGTTTTCATCATTAAGCATATATGGACAGACATAAGATCAAAATATGCATACCCCAGAGGAAAGGTGGGAAATGGGAGATATGATATGGTTATTTAAATATATCCAAGGTATAAATATACAGAACCAGGTGTCTTTCAAAAGAAAGCTGGCTCTGCGCTGAAGGGTCATAGGATGTCTGTGAGAGAATAGACTTAGGAGTAATCTAAGGAAATATTTCTTTACAGGAAGGGTGGTAACTTGTATACATGTGGAATAGCCTCTCTGTGGGGCTGTGGTGATGAGGCTTGTATCTGAATTCAAGAAACATTGGACAAGCATAGGTGATCCCCAAGAGAAAGAAAGGGAATGTAAAGTGCAATAGATTTGTATGGTCTTTATCTGCCATCAGTTTTTAGGTTTCTACAGGTAATGCAGTAATAGATCCCTTGTGTATGAGTGATAACATGTCAGTAGCCAATGACCCTAACTTTGCTGGCTTGTAAGGAGTTGAGAGATACAGTAGTGAGGTCATGAGAGCAATGCAAGGGTTGAAAAGTGTTTGGTGTATATAATGGAAAAGTACACAGCTTGTATGCAATAAATGGTTCACCTAAGCAAGAAGACAACTGTCAGAGCAGGATGGAAAATAGAGTTTCCATAGATGGGGGCACATTTTTTATTTCCTCTTAGAAATATCTTGACCTTGCATATCAATACAATATACAGAGAATGCCCAATAGGGCCAGAAGAACACACCTACAAAACACACTTATGATACCTCCCATAATATGAAGGGTAACAAAACCTCTGCCAGCAAGGCATTTTCTCTCTATGCCCCAGTCATATGGAATACTCTACCTGACCACTTATGTGCAATGACTGATCTAATGGACTTCAGAAAGAAACTAAAAATGCACCTTTTCAATGAGCATTTTGGTAGCGAAGACAAGTCCCCTCACTACTGGCTCCACAAGAACCCCTCCCTTCCACTCATTCCCATCCACTCCCCCCCCAACCTTATATTCTTCACAGTTGTTCTCCATTCTCTGCTATCGTATGTTCTACTATAAACATGTTCTAGCTATGCTCTGTATCTTATCATGTTACATGTATAAGCTGCATTATACCTGATCACGTTCCATGTATAATTTATAGTTATATTATTCTCTGTAAATTGCCTTGGCTTTAAGATTAGGCGGTATATAAACCACTTATATAAATAAATAAATAAAAATAAATGTCCTGCTCTGAATCTTCCTCTGGCATTTTAGGTTTGTTTATGAATAAGATGTGGGGGTTTTTCTCCTAAGAAGTAACTCCTGAGTTTCTTCTGCACATATCATAAGAGGAATGAACTTCATTCATAAGAGAAACAAGAGGAAAAGGAAGATGTTATGATTCTCAAAAGAAGTACCGGTAGCTGAAAATGTAAGGAAAAAGAGGTTAGCTTTTATAAACTACAGGAGATTGCAGAAAGAGGAAGACAAACCACAATATCTAGAAAAACTAAGAAAAGCAGGAAAAGTAGTCAAGAAAGCAAAGATACAAATGGAAGAAAAAATAGGCATAATGGAGAGATATGACTTTTTTGTCAGTATGTTAGTGCTAGGAGGAAATGAGAAAGAAGTATTGTCAGACTCAGGGGTGAAGAGGACTAATATGTAGAAGCTGATGAGGACAAAGCAGAGTAGCTTAGCAGATGTTTGTTCTGTATTCAGAGAAGGATCCAGAGTAAGGCTGTAGTAAGCAAACAAATAAGAATAAAAGTCAGGTTGACTGTGTTTGTGAGGAGCTATTTAAACTAAAATTAGACAAAGTGATGGGACTGGATAGGTTACATATAAGGGTACTGAAGGAAGTAAGGAAGGTTCTGACAGCTCCACTGTCTGTCCTTTTTAATGTTTCTTTGGAGGCAGAAGTAGTCCTCGAGGACTGGAGAATGGAGAGTGTGGCCCCTCTACTAAAACCTCTTGCTAGCGCTTTTCTTACTGTGCTGTGTATGAGTACTGGTGTTTTCTCAACTGACTCTTATGAAGTCAGACCAAAATGTTCTTGCAGGAAGTGAAGAGCATCTTGGGCGCTATAGGCCATCTTTTAAGTGATTTTGTGAAAGTTTTGTTGGGTAAGGTTTGCCTCTTTGTGATTGATATCACAATCTGCAACAAGCTAGGTGTCCTGGAAGGGGTGGATAACAAGCAAATAGCTAGCAAAGTCTGAACAATAATCTAGCACTTGGCAGCTAGGATTTAGTGCTAAAAACTGCATGGTCATGCATTTGGGCTGCAAAACCTATAGAGGGTGAAGTTCTTCTATGCACAAAAGAAGAGTGGAACCTCGGGGAGATCATATCAGATGATCTTGAAATGGCCAAACAGATCAAAAAGGTGACAGCAAAAGCCAGAAGGATACTTGGGTGTATAGGAAGAGTGGTGAAAGAGGAGGTTATAGTGGCTCTGTGTAAATCATGGTGAGCCCACATTTGGAATACTCTGTACAATTCTGGAGGCTGCTCCTTCAAAAACATTTAAACAGGATGGATCAGTGCAGAGACTGCTACTAAAATAATTAGTGGTCTTCCTCATAAAGCATGTTGAGACAGATGTAAAGATTTCAATAGGTATACTCTGGAAGAAAGATGGGAGAGGGGAGATATGATAGAGACATTTAAATATCTCTAGCATAAATGCACAGGAGATAAGCCTCTTTCAATTGAAATGAAGCTCTGGAATGAACGGTATAGGATGAAAGTAAAACGGGATAGACTCAGCATTAATCTAAGGAATAATTCTTTATGGAAAGGGTGGTGGATGCATGAATAGCTTTCCAGCAGAGATGGTGGAGACAAGAACTGTGTCTGAATTCAAGAAAGCATTTGAGAAGCACAGAGGATCTTTAAGGGAGAGAAAGAGACTGCAGAGCTTAGTATTTGGTATATGATGGCCACACCGGATAGGCCATATATTCTTTATCAACCATCATTTTTTGTAAGCTAGGGTAAGTTGGATACAATCATAGTCACTCAAAGTTACTTCTGGTGCTCTTCTTACTATGCTGTATATGAATTTTGGTGTTTTCTCAACTGATTGTTATATTTAGAAAAGTCAATATCAAATGCAAACTATGGGAATTTCTGGATAAAATGTGACCACATTCTGTGGCATTTATTAGTTTGCAGGTCTGGTCATCATACCTGCCCACTGTGAAATAGTGATTTGCATGATCGTGCTCAAATTTTGCTAAACTCATCAATTTAAGGTCTTCCCATCTGATTTTTTTTTAAATTGAATCTGCAGATTTGCCTAATTTTCAAACATATTTTTAAAGTTAGTGAGGGGAAAGCATCAAAAATATTTTAATGAATCAAAATATTAAAATGAAAAATGTATAGTCAAATGTCATTCACCCACCACAGACCATTCTAGCAAAGGACCCTATATATAATCACAAAACGTCCCTGGGGCGGATAATCAACAGCAGCAGTTAGGTGCTTTTAAAGCACCTAGTCACTGTTGCTTTAAAAAAAAAAAGTATATTCAGCAGAGGGATTTATCTGACATCAGGCACTGAATATCTGTTTCACCAGTCAGCACCTCGCTATCCAGTCAGTGGTAATATTTAGCCACTAATCGGATAGCAATAAAGTTAAGACAGCCATTGACCCAAGTGTAACTGGTTTTGCTATCTGGTTAGTAGCTGAATATTGCTGCTGACTGAATCACCACCTTCAATCCGCCCTCAGACTGCCTCAGTTTTAACTGGGCATTTTTTACATGGTCTGTGGTGATCTTTTAGACAGTTTGAAGATCTGCTTTGAATATAATCCCCCATGTAAGTAATTTTATTGTTAATTGTTCAATGTAAATAGTTGCTACTGTATGTTCTATGTAACCTCGTTATGTTTCAATGTAAACCGCTTTGATAAAATTGAAAAAGCGGTATAAAAAAGATGTTAAATAAAAAAATAATGTTTACATATTCTTAGTCATGCCAATATTTCTTCTAAGAGCTTTTAGTTTAAATTACTAATTATTCAGATTTAATTACACCTCTGGAGCACTGGAACATTTAGGGGCATGTTTACTAAAGGTAAATGTGCATTATCGAACTTTAATGCAGTGCACTCATAGAAATAAAAAGGGCCATGACAGCACTTAACGAGCATTAACCTTTTACAAATATGCCTTTTAGAGCTAGGTTTTGTTAGACACTTCAACTCAGAGCTTTAAAAATAATTTTCAAATTTTCACATTCTTGGAAATAAATAACACAGCAGGATTACAATATTTTAGTCACGGGTAAAAAATAGAAAATGATTTAAACACGCACATGAAGCAATTTATTATATTTTATTCTGAGTAATACTGTCTTTTCCTGCAAGAGGGTTTTATCTGTCTGGTAATTAAAGAGTGGAGGAGTAGCCTAGAGGTTAGAGCACTGGTTTGGTAACCAAGAAACCAGCTTTGATTCCCAATGACACTCCTTGTGGCTTTGGGCAAGTCAATTAACCCTCCATTGCCTAAGAAGAAAGGCCTGGCAATCTACTTTAAGTCACACTGCCAAAAAAAAACTCATGAGTTGCTTGGTCACCAAGTCAGCATTGACTCAAAAGCACAAAAAATAATAATAATATAAAGATTTAAAAAAATCTGTGCAAATGGCCATATTTAAAAAGTACAGAATAGAACATTAAATGTGTAAATAAAAGAAATGGGATATTTAAGAAGAGAGATCTTACAATAAGCCCAACAGAACTAAGAACTAGTCAAGTTCATATTGTGAGTAATCAAAACTGCACTGCTGTTCAAAGATGACTGCAATGTAATTATTTACCAATTGCATTTAGAAATACTTTCTGCATGTTCCTACCCGATAAGCCTGCAGCTCATATAAATAGTGTGCTGTTGAAGTCTAAAGGTCAAAGAACTTGCAAGAAAAGAATTTCAAGCATCATCATGGATTCAATTTTATTTCATATTAGCAAATAAATAATTTCACAGAGGTGGGGAGAGGAAGGCGATAGATCAGTAGGGAAAAAAGATGGCATTTTGAACGTATGTCCTGTTTGAAAAGTTTACTGGCTGGAAAAGTTCCAAAATGTTACCAAATGATTAAGTATAAATTTTGAAATGAAGAGAGTGAGCTTTAATTAGAATCTGACAACAGCACAGTCTGCCTACACTTATGTCCGTGTCTGGCTGCTGCCTGATAAATGCCTTGGCTTTAAGATACTACTTATTAGCATGCCTGTGTATTTCTACCTCACAGTCACCCAAGGGTGATTGCTATCTGTTAATTGAATTCTATGCCAGCAAATGTATCCTCTTTGTGTGCCTTCCATTATAATTTGGAGGACTTGGACTTCATTTCCTATTTGCAAATTTCAGGGATTAAAAAAAATACCTAAATAAACACAATGGGGATTTTTTTTTAGCCTAGTAAAACAATATTTCAACCCTTCTTTTAAAACCAAACAAGTACCTCCTTATCAGAACCACATTCTTAGAAAACAGAAATATAAACCCTTTCATTTACTTGATAGCATAATTGTGGAATGGACTTGAGGCAGGAAGGAAGGAAAGGGTAAATGTGAAAACAGCAAAGTGCTAATTTAGGAAAGAATGTACTAAAACACACGATTCAAATAACATATTTTGAAAAACAAAGTCTCTATTTTAATAGATTTTTAAACCGATATAGGGTCATTTTAGAAGGGTTTGGCACCATTTATACTTATAAAAAAGTTGATTTGCAAATATAAATCATCAGGCACATATAGTATAAGTAACAAAGTTATATGCATGTTTTTGGACATCCAAATCGCGACTAAGGCTTTTAAAATGACCCCCTATATGTTTAAATGTCAACACTTACACACATACAGGTTGAAAAATCCATTGTGTACACGTGCAAGGCCAGCATTTACACGTCCAGAGCCCTGACTAATGCCACTCTTTTTTTAATGTGCAGTTTTGTAAAATGGTTGTTCTGCTTAGGGCCAGCCCCAGAGTTGGTTCAAGGTGTTGTAGCCCTAGGTAGACCTTAAGCCTCATGCCCCCTCCTCCCCCCCCCCCTCTTCCAGACTGTCAGAATCTTTTGCTTAGCTTTGAATGTCCTGCTCTCTGCTGACTCCCAGAAGCTGCCACCCTAGGTGACCACCTAGTTTGCCTAATGGTTGGGCCAGCCCTGGTCTTGCTGTGTGTAAGTGTAAGGGGGGCTGGGACAAATGGATAAGCTGTAGTAAAAACATATGTATTTAGCTGCTTGTGTAGCAGAACACAAAAATACACATTTTAAAAAGTGACATCACTCAGGACTCTGAATATGTAAATACCGCAGTTACACATGCAGGCAGTGGATTTTGCAACCTGCATGTTTAAGTGTTGCCATTTAAACATGGACATTTAATGTGTATTTTACAAAAGCCTCCATGTTTTGTGAGTGAAGGAGTAGCCTAATGTTAAGGGCAGCTGGCTAAGGATCAAGGAATCCAGGTTTCAAATTCTGCTGACACTTCTTGTGACTTTAGACTAGTCACTTAACCCTCCATTGCCTCAGGTATCAACTTAGATTATAAGCCCTGTGGGGACAGGGAAACACTTAATATAGCTGAATGTAATTTGTCTTGATCAACTACTGAAAAGGTATGACTTAAGTCCAAACAAATGTCCCTTTCATAAAATTCACTGCCAATTGTGAAGAACTCAACTTGGATGTCTCTTTTCCTAGATGAGCTATGCAAAATCATATTTCATATTTCATCAGCAAGATATGTGGGGTTAATATATGATTGTAGATATTTATGCTCATAAGGGCCGAATAAAAGGCTTGCATGAATATCTGCGGTCATATATTAACCCCATATATCTTGCTGATGAAATATGAAATATGATATCCATGCAAGCCTGTTATTTGGCCCTTATGAGCATAAATATTTATTGTCAAAAAAGGGGATAATCAATGTCTATCTACTGGGTACAGAAACACAACAAAAATTATTATTTACTACTGGAATAAAGACATATGGAACAAACAAGAAGTGGAAACCACATAAACTCTCTGTTATTGGGCTCCTGTAGTGCAAATGAGTTTATATAAAGATTATGGGCCTGATTCTGAGTCACAGCTTGCGGGGCTGCAAGTCCCAGTGTAACGTGCAGCCCCGCAAGCCATCCTGCTCCTATTCCCCCTCTGGCTCTCCCCGCACGGCTAGAGCAGCATGATGGGGAGAGCCAGTGGGGGGCAGGAGGAGGCAGGGTGTTAAGGCACCAGGACATACAGGGCCGATTCAGGTTATGACTCTGTACGTCCTGCGGGGGCAGAGGGGATGTGCTGATTATTCCCCTCAAAGGTGGAATAATCAGCACTGACCGGGCAATCGGGGCTGGAGAACCCTTCCTCCCGGGACCATGGCCAGGTACAGGGGGTCCCCTCTGCCCTATCAAGGCTCCAGCTGGCCAGATGTGGGTCGGACGGTAGGGAAGAGGGGGGTCTGAGCCACAGGATCCAGGGGAGCCTGCGGGGAGAACGTCCCCGCAGATATGCAGGGGCACGCCGGGGAGTCCTCAGGCCCGATTCTGTATGCCACAGGAACATGTTGTTCCCGCAGTACAGAATCAGGTCCTAACAGGCCTGTGCTGCTTGGGGCCATCCGGATGGCTCGGACGTGCCCCTGCTAGAATCGGGTTCCATGTCTAGGAGTGTGTTTGCCCTATTCGCTTGGTTCAAATTGTATAATAAGTAACACAATGCAATGTATTAATGTAGAATCAATCTTAACACTTGAATGTTATAAATAAAGTAGCAAGGCCTAGTACTATAAGTACTTATGTGCCTTATATATAAGTGCAAATAATTCAATTTCATAATACTGGAACATTGCATTGAGAGATAACACAGGTACACTAAAAAAACTTTTTTTAAACTGCCTCTAATGTTTTGATTGATTTTTACGTTTTTTGGTGCGCTGAATCCAAATCTGGTAACCAATTTGCTCCATCACGTACAAATTTTTTGCTACATTGGGTTAGCAGTTTGAGGTGAACGTTTCAGATTGAGTGCGATCGAGATAAAAGTTTCTTGGATGAATTCTTTATACTAATTGTTTAGTAGTTATTCAAATAAGAATAAAGAAAATTGTAACAAGGCAGCACATAAGAACAGAGTAATGTCAACAAAACACACTGTGATTGTAGCAAAATTGTCTGCACTTAAAACAGCCACATACATGTGCACAAACATTGAGCATAGAAGAGCGAGGTTAGACACAAAGCAAAGCAAAGAAATGTGCAAAAAATGTTGTACAGGTATGTATGTAAGAATAGAAAACGCAAACCGCACCATTGCAATACATGAAGACAAACACCCGATGGTGTGAAAATAAAATTCTAATAAATGAGATCCGACACTGTGGTAATAACTAGCAAATTTTTATTTCAAAGTTTAGTAAAAACACGATATTTGTCAACACAGTTTAGATTTTAAAGTCATTCTTGGGTCAATCAATCTCCTGGTGGGCCCGTTTCTTCTTCCCCCGAATGCTTCTCTTGGTGCGCTGCTTGGCGTATTTTTCATCTGGGGTTTCCCGCAGCAGCAACCAGCAGAAATCAGCCATCATAGTGGTGTTCCATCTTCCTTGGTACCTTCTCTCTGCGTCCTTGATGTCCTGGTGAAACCTTTCACCTTGTTCTTCACTGTACGCCCCCAAGTTTTCTGGAAAGTAGTTCACATGGGAGTGCAAGAAATGGACTTTCAGGCTCATGTTACAGCCTTGTTCTTTGAAGGCATTGAGCATCCTGGCAACAATATCCTTATAGTTCTCATCCCGCCTGTTCCCCAAGAATTTGAGAACAACATCCTTGAAGGAATCCCAGGCTTCTTTTTCCTTCTCAGACATCGTTTCAGCGAATGCTCCATCTGAAATGAGTTTCCTTATATCAGGGCCAACAAACACTCCTTCCTTTAGCTTTGCTTCAGAAAGTCGGGGGAACTTTGAGCAAAGGTACCGAAAGCACTCACCATCTTTTGGAAGGGACTTGATGAATTGCTTAATGAGACCCAACTTAATGTGGAGAGGTGGTAATAGAATTTTATCACGAGGTACCAAGCTCTCATGAAGAACATTTTTCTCACCGGGTCTCAAATACTCCCGAATTGGCCAGTCTTTTTTCCCCCAGTGTAGGTCACGGGCCCGGCTATCCCACAAGCAAAGGAAGCAGGGATATTTGGTGAAACCGGATTGCTGCCCTAATAGCATGGATAGAATTTTAAAGTCTCCACAAATCATCCACTTATGCTCATCATAACGAATCTTCTGAAGAATCAGGGCCAAATTCTCGTATTTTTCTTGGAGAATAACAGAGTGAGCAATAGGAACTGAAGCGAATGTGTTGCCATTATGAAGAAGAACACCTTTTATGCTGTCTTTTGACGAATCAATGAACAGCCGCCATTCAGCAGGATCATACTTGAGTTTAAACTTTTCCTTCACTCCGTATATATCGTTGCAAAATACCAAATCTTCCTCTTTGCTGAAATACTTCAAAAATTGTGTCTCACGGTTGCGGTACCAATAAAAAGTTGTTCCTGGTGACAATAGATTTTTCTGTTTAAGCCGAGAACCTAGCAGTTGGGCAGCATCTTTTGGGAGTCCTAAATCCCGGACTAAATCATTCAATTCAGCTTGAGAGAAAAGTTCAGGTTTCAGATCTGGTTCAGTTTCAAACTCGGAAGTACTGGACTCATCGGGAAAAGCCATCTGATGAGTCTCATCATGATCAGAACCGTCCACACAAATATGATCCAAAGATTTTGGTGGTTCAGGCACAGGTACTTCGTTGCTATGAGGCATAGGCCTAATTGCTGAGGGAAGGTTGGAGTAACTTATTACGTTCTTATTTTTTAAGTTGTATCCCTTCACAATGCAAGAGCAAAAATAGCAGTCACTGCTGTGGTCTCTTTGTTCACGCCACATCATAGGTATTCCGAAACGAAATGCTTGTTTTTTACCTTTCATCCATAAGCGTAGATTTTCCTCACATGTCTTGCACACTTTGTGAGGAGCCCACGGTTTGTCTTGATCGCCTAACTTCAAACCGAAATAGGCGAAATATACTTTTTTAATAAATGCAGAAATGTTCCTCTGCCGCTTTTTCACGGTATATTCCCCACAAATAAAACAAAAACTGTCCGGAGAGTTGACGCAACCTCTGGCTCTGTGAGCCATCACAAATACACAGCACTGCAAACTACAACTGTAGTGAACCACTTCGGAATAAAGCTGGATTACGACTGAGCAAACAAAAGGTAATAATGAACTTGCAAGAAACTGAAATTTGACAGGAACGTTCATGTCGCAACCACCGTGTTTGAGCGAGCGAACGAGGCGAGGCGAACAGGAAAGAACATGCGCCAGCGCGAGTACTGGATTTAGCCCCCCGCCTCCCAATTGTCCTGTTAATGTATAAAATGAATACAAAACACTCTAAAATATCATGAGGGAGTGTTTCTAGTTAGTTAACCATTACAACCTCTATTTTGGGCCAAGAAAATAAACTGCAGTCGGCTAAAAAGAAATTATGTGAACATTCCTTATATGGGTAAGAAATCTAATTTTGCAAGAAAACGTGACGTGATGGAACATTTTGGCTATTTTTCCTGGATTCAGCACCCCAAAATCTATAGGAATCAGTTGCAAAACTGGAGGCAGTTTTTTGGTAGTGTACCTGTGTAATTCATCAAGCTGTCTCTCCAAGAAATCTCAAAAATGCTGGGAAATGGGAGACACCAGGATCTATCCTTGTATCGTTACAGAAGCCATTGTCCAGTTCTCTAAATGACTCACAAGTAAGCACACAATACTGGTTGCATAAATGTACGTTCTTCATTCCATGTACTTTTAATAATAAACAATTCAACTCTGTTTTGTTCAGTGATATTCTGAATATCAGCTTGTAACTCTTGAACACAAGTCTATAGTTTACTTACAGAAACAGTATTTGCAATAAACATGGCACCTAAAGCTGTGAAAAGGAATGCACCTGTGGCAAATCCAATAAATCTTTAGGGTCTGGGGTTTTCCCAGTTGCATGGATTGAATCTGGACCTTCTCTAACTCGTTCAAAATGTTCTGCACATTGGCAGCAGCATCGACCATGGCTGCCGTCAACCTCTGTTGTGTGTCAGGTGAGTGTGTGTAAGAAAAGATTAAGTGTTTCTGTAAAACATGCTGAAGGGAATCAGCTTCTTTCACCAAATAAGTTGAAAGGGGTGTTGCAGGGGAGGTCCCAAAATGGTGGAAACCAGAGCTTGAACTGCTGACATGTGTGTTAGATGGGGAAGCATAAAGGGAAAGCAGTCAAGCCTCCCCTGACTGTCCACATCCCAGCCACTGATTTACCTTTGAAGGGTCCTCTGGACCGTTTCCTGCAGCCACATGTGGAGCAGCAGTTGGTCAGTGGTGGAGATGTGTTTGGTCTGGTTATGGGGATGTTGGAGCGGGCAAGCTTGATGTCCTCCTTGGGAGTTGAACTAACCCCTCTGGAGGTGCGGCACCCATTGAATCTATTGGACACTGCCGTGTGCCCAGAGTCTAGGAGTTTGGCCGGCAGTCCAGTAATTGGTGAGTCATCCGACTCATGGCGACTGGTGACCAGAAGTGACGATGGATGTCTGAAGACCACGGAAGGTCAGCAGACTGGCAGTGGAGCTTCAGGGACAATGGATACTAATGAAGCTAGTATATCTGGGGCTGAGCAAACTGAGATAGCTGAGCTGGAAGGTGCTGTTGGTGGGGTTACGTTTGATGTTTTCCTCACTTCACCCGACTGGATTAACCTAAAATCCAATTGGTGTGCCATCAAGCAACTTGCTGAATCTTTGCTTCCACAAGTTCAGAATATGAAGATGCAACTCCAGACTACTCAATTGGAATGTGTTAAGAATACTGAGGAAGTTTCTAAACTGCAAGTACTTTGCAATGATTTGACTGTTCGTATGAATAGTATGGAAGGCTCTACTGAGGCTACTGTGAAAGACTCAACTTTTCTGAAGGCAAAAATTGAACACCTGGAGAATGCTTCTAGACTTTCCCATTTGTGTTTAATAAATTTTCCGAAATTGCAATTAGTTATACCTAAAAATATGTTTAAGAATTATTTGGCTGAAGTTTTGGGTCTTCCACCTGAAACTCATTCGCCGGTTACTAAATTAAACTATTTGCCACAAGGGAAGAAGAACCTTTACAAAAGAGGTTACTTTTCCTTCAGCAAATGAATGAATTAAATGTTTCTGCAAATTTTGGATAGTCCGGAGTTAGATGCAGTTGTTCTGGCGACCTGCTTAGTTCAATTTGCTTTGTCATCGGATAGAGATTGGATTTTCAGGATGTTCTTCAGGAAGCAGAGTGTTAGTTATCGAGGGTTGCTGGTCCAGGCATTTCTCCTCCTTCACCCCTGGGTCTCCCAGCTGGGTGCTCTATTTTTTTAAGTACCCTTGCAAATGTTTAGTTAAGAATCAGTCGAATTCTTCTGCGTTTTTGTATCATTTTCAGCTTGTTTCATTACTGAATGCTCACCCAGTTCCTCGTTCTGCTATGGAAGTATCTGAGCTACCTCAGAATTAAGTATCTGGCTATAACACTGTTTTTCTTTATTCCTTCATGTTTTGATATTAATTTTCCTATTGGAACCTCCCTCATGTAAAGGAATAGGGTTTGGGCCTGGAGTAATTGGGTTTTTTTTCCTTTTTTTGCTTTCAATATTATTATATATTTCACCCAGTGCCCATGTTTTTCCACAAGTTGTGGTTTCCTGCACTTGATTTTGAAAAATGAATAAATATAAAATAAAAAATAAAAAATAAAAATAAAACATGCAGAAGGTCCAGCAACACAAGGGGGTTTGTTTACGAAGCAGCGGTAGCGGTTTCCGACTGATATCGAAGCTGCGGCCCCATTGAATTCAATGGGGCCGCGGCTCCGATACCAATCGGAAGCTGCTACCGCTGCTTAGTAAACAAGCCCCAAAGACTTTCGGTGTAATGATCTGTGACTGGGTGATCATGAACCTAGATGTATCTGGTTGCACAATCCCAGATTGCGGGCCAAGTTGGATAAGTTCATCAATTTCTGCTCTCAGTAGCAGTAGGTTCAGGAACAGGACCCTCAAGGTAAGGTTTTCCATCTGTAAAATAAAACTATCCTGTTCTGGATTAGAATTAGTAATTTCAAACAGCAAGACAATGCGGTATACTTCTGCATACTGTACAAGCTGTATTAATTTGGAAAATCTGGATCTGTATGCAATTTCTGCATCTGTCCAGTTTCTCAGAAGCAATGGAGTAAATCAATGGTATCATTGTGACACCAGATGAATCCAGTTCCAAAACTCTGTTTCTGGGTTGGGCTTACCACATTCATGCTAGTACCAGTGACATATGATTTCTTTGAACTTCTGTAAAGATTCAAAATTGTTCTTGTTATTAAATAGTTTGGTTAAGAGACTTGACCTTACTACTACTACTACTGATCATTTATATAGCGCTATAAATCATACACAGTACTGTACAGACGCATGTAAAAGATGGTCCCTGCTCATCAGAGCTTAAAATATAGTCAAGACAGCACAATAGCTGATGACAAGGATACATCTAAGGGAATGGTAAGGAAAGACATTGAAGACTAAGTGAATCAAGATCCAAAAGTGGCCTTGAAGAAGTGAGTTTTCAGCCTGGATTTAAAAAGGGCCTGAGATGAAGCCTGACTGAAAGAGTCAGGTAGTTTGTTCCAGGCATAAGGAGCAACAAGGTGGAAGGATCGAAGTCTGGACTTGGCAGTAGAAGAGAAGGACACAGATAGAAGTGCTCTTCCAGAAGAGCGGCGTTCACAAGGAGGGGTGTAGGAAGAGATAAGAGAGGAAAGGTAGTGAGAAGCAGCAGAATGAGGGCACTTATAGGTCAGTAGTAGAAGTCTGAACTTGATGAAGAAATGGATAGAGAGCAAATGAAGCGACTTGATGGCTCCAAAAATGTCTATTCTTTATTAAATTTACATGTGCTGTGTCTAATGAAACAGTCCGAGCAAAAAAAAAAGTGCTAAATTAAGATCTGTTAAAGAGAAAAAGTGGAAATGGTGATTAAAGTTTCCTGTTTTACTTTAAGCTGTACAACGTCAGACCACTTCTGGAGATTTGCCAACTCTAGGAAGTGACATATGAATTCAGATGTAAATTAGTACTTAGAAACTCCAGAAGCACTACACCTGCCCTGTCCAGAGCAAGTAGGTAGAAAACTTGCCTAGGAAATATTCACATATTGCACATGGGTTAATCAGAGTTCTTGTCAATAGAACTTCCCCAATTTCCAGAATGCCTTCATTTTAGGGCTTAGAGTTTGGTAGCTGAGTTTAGTAATCCCATGAAAATGAAGTTCCTTAGTTCTATGGAACTAGAACCTTGCAATCTTTCCCGCTCTTGCAAACCCCAGAATATTACGTGGCTAACACTGGACCTCACCAGACTGCAGTGACTCTAGCTTAATGTCAGCTTTCTTATAGGAAACTGAACAAAAATGTTTTTTAGAGGTGGGGCATATTTAGTGATGATGGCTAGGCTGAAGAAAGAACCTAGCCATTGCTGTTTTAATTTAAACCGGATATTCAACGG
Organism: Ichthyophis bannanicus; assembly: GCA_033557465.1. Taxonomy (NCBI): domain Eukaryota; kingdom Metazoa; phylum Chordata; class Amphibia; order Gymnophiona; family Ichthyophiidae; genus Ichthyophis; species Ichthyophis bannanicus. The sequence goes on from CM066033.1 coordinate 572,576,294, forward strand.
TGGAACATATCTGGTTTCAATCACTAAATATCAGGGCTGACCGGGCACGGGAGATGCTATCCACTTAGCAACAATATTCAGCCACTAATCAGATAGTGCTAAGCAGTTAAAGTTAGGATAGCTATTCACCTGTCCTAACTCTGACTGCTGAAGTTATCCTGTTAGTGGCTGAATATCATTGTGAACCGGTAGCAGCCATCACCTCCTCTGCTCTGCCCACAGACTACCCTAGTTTTAATCAGGCATTTGTTTGGCGATCTGTGAGGATATTTAGTGCAACTAACTGGTTAGTGCCACTGAATGGTGCAGCAACCAGCTCAAATGTTTTGAAAATGCCCCCTTTATTTCTATGTGGTCAGGTGGCCTCAGAAACATAACACTCTTTATAGAATTTATACATCTTTGTATACACCTCTCGGGAATATCTTTAAAACAGCTAAGGGAAGACAATGTTAGTTTTACTTTTGCAAAGAAAAATGTTGCCAGATACTTATAAACAAAAAAAAATATCGTTTTTCGTGACATTACCGGCCAAATCATAATCTTATGCTCTATGTCAATATGCATATAGTTACCCTGTATTGATCCAAGTTTTATCCCCTGTTACAATGTAAGCGCAAGACAGTTTCGACTGAATTGAGCAACCTTTGTTTAATGTAAACCGCACTGATAATAAATAGCGCGGTATATAAAAGATGTTAAATAAATAAATGATTAGTTAAGCATTCATATTTACATAACTTGCAGTGGTGGAGCTTGGCATTCGGTACTAGATCCCATGCTGTTAGAAGATGAAATAAAATTCAGACAGTAGCTTTCTTAGACGCACCTTTGTGGTGGCTGCATTGGACGAAACTGGGCAGCACATTTATATCTAGTACAAACAGGTAGTTTACTTTTCCTCTTTTGTCTTATTGAGCAAACTCCATTTCAGCTTTCTGCAGAGAAAGTTAGTTTTAAATATTAGATTGTGTCTGTAGCCAGAGAAGGGCACATTGGGCAGAGAGTTTCAATGTATTATCTACTGTGATGCCTAGATCCTTTTCCTGTTTCGTGATTCCTAATGTGGAATCTTGCATCGTGTGTCTCTATTTTGGGTTGTTGCCAGGGAGGTTAGAGGAACAAAGGACAGCCTTCTATCATCTCCCCTTTGGATACCGAAATCAGCATTGAAAGCCTCTTGGGCATCAGGATTGGACAAATATAATTTAGCTTATAAAAGTTCTGAAGCCTTTCAAGAATACTATGGAGTAGTAGCTGAAAGCAGATAAAGTCCAAAATGAGCATTTAGTCTGTCCAGTACTTTTGTTACATTTGCAACTGCTAAACTGTGAAGGTTATCCACCCCAATGACTTATTTTGAAAATTGTAATTACCCATTCTATACAGGTTACCCTTTGTCTTCTTTAAAAGGAAAAAACTATTTTACTGCTGTTCTGAACTGAGGAACATAAGAACATAAGATATGACATACTGGGTCAGACCAAGGTCCATCAAGCCCAGTATTCTGTTTCCAACAGTGGCCAATCTAGGTCATATGTACCTAGCAGTTTCCCCAAAAGACGCAGGTTCCACAATGCTTGTATTGGGTCAAGCATTGATATCCTGGGTCCCTTTGTAATAATGGTTTATGGACCTTTCCTCCAGGAACTTATCCAAACCTTTTTTAAACCCAGCTACACTAACAGCCTTTACTACATCCTCCGGTAAGAAATTCCAGAGTTTGATTACACGTTCAGTGAAAAAATATTTACTCTTATTAGTCTTAACTAGTTTACCCTGTAGCTTCATTTCATGTCCCCTAGTTTTTCACCATTCCACTCCACTCATTATTTTATAGACCCCTATCATACAGTGAGTCACTTCATCTGTCTGTTCTCCAAGCTGAAGAACCCTAACCTTCTAAGCCTTTCCTCATAGGAGTATCCTTCCATCACCTTTACCATTTTGGTGGCTCTTCTCTGTATCTTTTCTAATTCTGCTATATCCTTTTTAAGATATGGCAACCAGAACTGCATACAATATTCAAGGTGCGGTCGCACCATGGAGCGATACAGAGGCATTCTAATATCCTTGATTTTATTCTCTATGATTCCTAGCATTCTATTTGCTTTCCTGGATGTAACTGCACACTGGGCAGAGGGTTTCAACGTATTATCCATGATGACTCCCAGATTGTTTTAAGTATTCAACACTAGAAGCCCCAAAAGGAATTTTACCAAGAAACCCCAAAGTGCGTCAATTGATGCATTATCACGATGACTGCGTTTAGCATGAAATGCAGATGTGAATTAATGTGAGGTTACTTATTTGTTAAATACATGCAGTATGTGACATCATTACACGACGTCATTGTGTGTTTATTGTTTGTAATGTCGGAGTAAAACTATAAACAGTGATTGAGATGCACCACCTAGTGGGAACATGAATTTATACCTAGAAGCCCCAAAGTACGTCAATTGACGCATCCAAGACAATTGAGTTCGTCAATTGATGCACTTTGGGGCTTCTAGGTATGAATTCATTTTCCCACTAGGTAGTGCATCTGCCATTAATTTTCGATGAACATATTTGAACATCTTGACCTTGCTACCAAAGTCATGGAAAATGACTGACATGGTTCGAACAGTGGCGCTGGTATACAACTTTGAAGATGCATTTGCATCAATTGACACACTTTGGGGCTTCTAGTGTTAAATGTCTGTATCATATCTCCCCTGTCCCTCCTCTCCTCTAGGGGATACATATTTAGGTCTTCAAGTCTCTTCTCATATGTCTTCTGGCAAAGGCTCCAAATCATTTTGGTTGCCTTCCTCTGAACCAAAAGCTGAAATGTCAATATGAAATGCTTATATTACTTTTTAAAACATATTTTTGCAGATTTGATGAAAGGTAGCATTTGAAAGGGTTTTCTTTTAAGCCCTCTGTCTCCCAGTACTGTTTAATAATACAGACCTTACTTCTAATCCATCAGGATATAGGTCAAACTTGTACTCATAATTTAAAGTTGTATTAATATAAGATGTATGATATGTCTTGCAACATTTTATTGATGATGTGCAATGTATTATAAGTAATGTGTGGTTGTAACTGCAGCTGTCACAAAGGGACTGTGCACAGAGGATATTAGATTTCAAAAGCATACATTTACAGTGAAAATGCATTGCATAAAGAGTCCAGCATGATCCTTCCTCTTATGGAGCTGCCTATAAATTCACAAATGAAATTTACTATTCAAATTAATCTCTACCAGACTTTGCCCAGAATCATAGCAGAAAATTAATAGAAATTGTGGCTAAACCTCAGTGATGGAGGGGAAAGTATATTACAGCTCTGAGACATTTTATAAAATCCGTTTTGCCCATAAAGCATAGAAGGAGACTCTCTTGATTAATCAGACCCCAAGGAATCAAAAATATATGAGATGTTTATAGAATGACTTACCCCAAACTTTAGTCTGCAAAATTATTACTTTCAAGAAGGCAGAAGAAAGCTGGGGTTCAAGGTCAACAAAATTGACCTTTTGGTGGCAAAAGTTATAAATAAAAATAAACAGAAATTTTCCAAAAAGCAGATATTCATTAAAAGAAAAAAAATACTCAGAATGACAATAAAAGGCTTTGGGCATGCAGCGGAGCTGTTAAACTACATGATTCACTAGCACACTTCACTCTACCATAGATCTGCTCACAAAAGGTCACTAAAACACAAATAAACCTTTTATTTGTCCCAGAAAACCTTCACTTCTGAATATATTTCTTACAGTGGATGCAGACACTTCTTTGTGAGGTAAGGGTAACCTAATAGTCAGGGCCACTTTTACCTATGGGCAAAAAGGGCATCTGTCCCAGGCCCCTGCACAATGGGGGCCCAGCTGTTCTGCTGCCCATAGATAAAAATGGCCCTGTTCAAGGCCAGTGCAAGGGTATGAGGTGCCTTAGATGAACCTCATATCCAGCGTCACCCTGCTCCTGCTCCTGTACCATTTGCTGCTACTACTGCCCTTCTCTGGGATGTGCAGTGGCGGCAATACATTTAAGAAGGCACCATGGCGCAAGTTACCTTCTCTTCCAGTGCCACAGTGTCATTTGTGCTTCTGCCCACCTCCAATTCCACTTCAACAGGAAGGCCTGTAAGGTTTGTGATACTGAGCAAAAGCAGCAGCAGCATTATGAATCCTCAGCCATGTCACATCTAGTATGTGACTGACAGATGTAACATGTGTACCTTTCCCTGGATGTGTGGCATCCTCTGCAAGGTCTGGAAGGGCACAACAGAATATGGGAAATAGGATGTATGATAGCACATATGCTTGTCACCTTTGCCACTGCTTGTACTCAGTGTTGCAGGCAGCACCCACAACTAGATAATCCGTAGCCCTAGATTCCATTCTATGGCTAACTCCCCAGATGGCATCTGATGTGGCTTTTTCTCACTCCCAACTTTTCCCCTCAATCTCTGCCACTCTTTCTTCCTTTTCTAAGGTCTCTGAGGTAGAAACTACTCTTCTTCTTTCTTCCTCCAAACTCACTACTTGCTCCTCTGATCCTAGTCCCACCCATCTTCTAAGCTCCATCTCCTCCACTGTCATCCCCCCAAATCTCTCATATTCTCAACCTATCTCTCTCCACTGCAACTGTTCCTGCAGCCTTCAAGCATGCTGTGGTCACACCTCTCCTCAAGGAACCTTCACTAGACCCTAGCTGTCCTTCTATAATTATCCACCCATCTTTCTTTTTCCTTTCATTTCTAAACTACTTGAATGTGCAGTTCACCACTGTTGTCTACTTTCTCTTCTCCAAGCCCTTCTCGATCCACTGCAATCTGAATTTCGTCCTTTACATTTTACTGAAACGTCTCCTGCCAAAGTCTCCAGTGATCTGTTCCTGACAAAATCCAAGACCCAATCTTCATCATTTTCGACCTTTCTGCTGCTTTGACACTGTTGACCACTACCTTCTCCTTGACATCTTGTTATCACTTGGTTTTAAGGGCTCTGTGCTCTCTGTGCCATCACACTTTCAGTGTTTGTTCTGTTGGATCCTTTTCTACTGCTATGCCGCTCGCAGTTGGTGTATCTTGGGCCCACTCCTTTTCTCTCTCTATACCAAGTCCTTTTCTCTCTCTATACCAAGTCTCTCTTCCCATGTTTTTCAGTACTATTTTTATGCTGATGACTCTCAGATCTACCTCTCTACACCTGCAATCTCTCTGGGAATATTAGCCCAGATCTCTGCCTGCTTATCTGACATTGTTGCCTGGATGTCTCACCGCCATTTGAAATTCAATATGGCCAAAACTGAGCTTCTTATTTTTCCCCCTAACCCCCCCCCCCCCCCACCCTTCCTCCTTTTTCATTCTCTGTGGATAACACTTTACTTCTCCCTTTTTCCTTGGTTCACAACCTTGGAGTCACTTTTGACTCCTCTCTCTCCTTCTCCACACACAACCAACAGATGGCTAAAATGTGTAATTTCTTTCTCTATAACATCAGCAAAATTCGCCCCTTCCTTTCGGAATACACTACTAAGACACTTATCCACTCTTTAGTCACCTCCCAACTAGACTATTGCAACCTCCTCCTTGCTGGTCTCCCTCTGAATCCCCTTCAATCTGTTCAAAACTCGATTATGAGACTAATCTTCCATCAGCCTCGAAATGCTCATATAACCCCTCTTTTTGTCACTTAATTGGCTCCCTATCCATTTCTGTATCCAGTTCAAACTTTTCCGACTGTCCTATAAGTACACTCATTCTGCTGTTCCTGACTATCTTTCCTCTCTTATCTCTCCCTACAGATTGGCTGTGTAGTTGCTGAGATAGGCAGTCAGCTGGATGAAGATGCCTTGCAGTAAATGTAGCAGGGGGATGTGGCTCTCATCCAATCCTTCGATCTATTTGATTGGCCATTCCATCAACATGGAAGCAATTGGTGATGCATTACACACCTATTTCTGTGCAGTGTGCATAAATAGGTAGCTGTGTATGTCAGGGGTTACATTGGCACATACTGTGACAGTCCAAATGCACACTCCTCTCTCTAGGTATGTGCAGTATGGTTTCAATACTTAACCATTATTGTGCACATGCATCATATCTGAAGACTGCCTTATGGGGTACAATAGATATGACATTTATTGGCGACTTGAAAACGTGCAGATCAAGGAAGAAGCTCCCAGTACCATAGGAATGAGTTCCATATCTTTCAGCAACATGTACATTAACCAAGTTACCATCAAATTCCTCAACAAATAAGGGTGTCCTACATGGAGTGGTGGGTTCACCCCTGGGCAAAGATATGGGGAGGGGTGGCCTGCACAGAGCGGCAGGTGTACGTACTCTTGACATTGTGCTGGGCAGACTAGATGGACCATACTGGTCTTTATCTGCCATGATTTACTATGTTACTATGTTACTATATTCATTGTTTATGATACCATTGCTTGGTATGCCAGGATCACTTTCCCCTGAACATGATAGTGTGTGGAGTGAGATGTATGTTGTGTTGCTGGGCCCCTTCCCCCCTTCCCCGCACACTGGCTTGCTATGTTGCCACAGGTGGAGATACACTGCCACAAGGCATATTTGGCACTCCACTCTCCCTACAAACCAGAAATGAAAGAGGTTGAGAATGTGTTTGCCAGTGGTCTGAATGCACTTATGCATTTGAGTTGATGCAAGTTGTTCACTCACCCATGCTTGAAAGTTGTGTGCTGTGAACGGTTACCCACCGACACATAACTAGAGACATGCTGCAGGTCAGAGTTGCAGCCATGTGGTCATGGAAACTACATACATGCAAGGTTTATCCTGCATATACCGACTGCTGGGCTCCCACATTGGCATTGGTGTCCACAACATATATGGTGATAGGGGTCCTGGTGGTATGAACAAGCGTTAATGTGAAAACTGGATATGTCACATACTGAATGCCCTATGTTACATGTGAAGTGCACTTTTGCATGTCATGCATCTGAACACATAGTGCACGCAAATATGAAGATCCCTTGTGCCAGGTCTGCTAACCCACTGTTCATAGCACACTTAGTCCTGGCATACTGGCACGTGAAGGGGCCATACTGGACTTGGTGCTTACCAATGGTGAAAGTGTTTCTGATGTTGTAGTGGGAGATCATTTTGCATCCAGTGATCACCAGATGGTGTGGTTCAGTATTAGGACTAGGGCTGTTAGAATCCATTCCAAGGTGAGGATCTTAGACTTTAGGAAGACTAACTTAGCGAAGATGGGCCAATACCTCAGGGAGTCGTTAGTGGGATGGGAACAGCTGGGGGATGTAGAAAAACAGTGGGCAAAACTGAAAGGGGGTATTTTAAGGGCAACAAACCTTTTTGTTAAAATGGTAAATAAAGGCAAAAGGAACAGGAGACCGCAATGGTTTTCGAAGGAAGTAGCTGAAAAAGTGAAGAAAAAGAGGGAGGCCTTCATGAAATACAAGAGATTACAGAGAGAGGAAGACAGGCATCTGTATTTGGAAAAACTTAGAGAAGCTAGCAAAGTAGTCAAGAAGGCAAAAATTCAAAAGGAGGAGGAAATAGCCAATGCAATAAAATGGGGGGATAAGACTTTTTCAGATATCTTAGTGAGAAGAGGAAGGGCAAAAGTGGTACTGTCAGACTCAAGGGTGCAGGGGGGGGGATATGTAGAAGCTGATAAGGATAAAGCGGAATTGCTTAACAAATATTTTTATTCTGTGTTCACAGATGAAGAACCAGGAGCAGGACCTCAGAAAACACCCACAAATAAGAACAGAAGCGAGGGACATCTTGAACAATTTTCAGAAGACTGTGTTCGTGAGAAACTAGCTCAACTTAAAGTAGACAAAGCGATGGGACTGGATGGGATACACCCTAGAATACTGAGGGAACTTGGGGACATTCTAGCAACTCCACTGACTGACCTTTTCAATGCCTCGTTGGAGTCAGGAGTGGTGCCAAAGGACTGGAGAGAGGCTCATGTGGTGCCTTTACACAAAAGCAGAAGTAAGGATGTGGTTGAAAACTACAGGCCGGTTAGTTTAACTTCGGTGGTGAGTAAATTATTGGAAAACGCTGCTGAAAGAGAAAATAGTGAGGTTTCTGGAGTCCAGCAGATTACAGGATCCGAGGCAGCATGGATTCACCAGAGGCAGGTCTTGTCAGACAAATCTGATTGATTTCTTTGACTGGGTGACCAGGGAGTTGGACCGAGGGAGAGCTCTAGATGTGGTGTATTTAGATTTCAGAAAAGCCTTTGACACTGTTCCTCACAGGCGACTTATAAACAAACTGAGCACCCTAGGGATGGACCCTAAAGTTACTGCTTGGGTTAGAAATTGGTTGGGTGGGAGGCGACAAAGAGTACAAATAAATGGAGCTCACTCTGAGGAGAAGGATGTTACCAGTGGTATGCCCCAGGGATCTGTCCTTGGTCCGATTCTTTTTAACATCTTTGTTAGTGATATAGCGGAAGGGCTGTCAGGTAAGGTTTGCCTCTTTGCAGGTGATACCAAAATCTGCAATAGAGTAGACACCCAGGAAGGTGTAGATAACATGAGGAGGGATCTAGCTAAGCTTGAAGAATGGTCTAGAATTTGGCAGTTGGGATTTAATGTTAAAAAATGTAAGGTCATGCATTTGGGCTGCAGCAATCCAAGGGAGCAATACAGTATAGGAGGTGAAGTACTTTTATCCACTAAAGAAGAGCAGGACCTAGGCGTGGTTGTGTCTGATGATCTTAAAGTAGCTAAACAGGTAGAAAAGGCGACGGCAAAAGCTAGAAGGATGCTTGGGTGCATACGGAGAGGAATGGCTAGCAGAAAAAAGGAGGTGATAATGCCTCTGTATAAGTCTTTGGTGCGACCTCATTTGGAGTATGGTGTGCAATTCTGGAGACCGCACCTTCAAAAGGATGTGAACAGGATGGAGTCGGTGCAGAGGGTGGCTACTAAAATGATTAATGGGCTTCATTATAAAGCATATGAGGACAGACCTAAGGATCTTAATATGTACACCTTAAAGGAAAGGCGGGTTAGAGGTGATATGATTGAGATGTTTAAATACCTCCGTGGCATAAATGTTCAGGGAGAGAGCCTCTTTCAATTGAAAGCAAGTTCTCTAAAGGTAAAAAGTCGACTGTTGTAGTTGTTGTTATGGAAGGACAGACTAGATAGGCCATGTGGTCTTTTTCTGTCATCATGTTTCTATGTTTCTATGTTTCTATACTCTGTACATATAATGTCCAGATTTTCTAGGCTCATCTCCCCATTCTGTTTCAGAAACATCATATATGACTTTATTGTGGACCCCAGCACGCTAATTGGTGTGATATTTGCAAGCCACTCACACATACTATATAACCATCAGCATTCCCTAGCTCCAAATGTGCATCATGTGGCTCCCATGTCATGTGTACAATGCACACATGCACAGCATCCCATGCTGCACTGCCATGCAGTATCATATGAACCCTCTTGCATGGTGTTTCCTAGAACTCTGATACTGTTAAACCATCCTGGGTTGGTAATATGATTGGCCCAATATTTTGGACTCACAGATCTGCCCATAATTTTCTATGTGCTTCCTTACCGTCTCTCTGCTAACACCTCAAATGTTCATAAGAACATAAGAACATAAGATATACCATACTGGGTCAGACCAAGGTCCATCAAGCCCAGTATTCTGTTTCCAACAGTGGCCAATCTAGGTCATATGTACCTAGCAGTTTCCCCAAGAGACACAAGTTCCACAATGCTTGTACTGGGTCAAGCATTGATATCTTCGGTCACTTCTTAATAATGGTTTATGGACCTTTCCTCCAGGAACTTGTCCAAACCTTTTTTAAACCCAGCTACACTAACAGCCTTTACTACATCCTCCGGTAACAAATTCCAGAGTTTGATTACACATTGAGTGAAAAAATATTTTCTTTTATTAGTCTTAAATAGTTTACCCTGTAGCTTCATTGCATGTCCCCTAGTCTTTCTATATTCTGATAACGTAAACAATCGATCTACGTTTACCCGTTCCACTCCGTTCATTAATTTATAGACTTCTATCATATCTCCCCTCAGCTGTCTCTTTTCCAGGTTAAAGAGCCCTAACCTTTTTAGCCTTTCTTCATAGGAGTATCCTTCCATCCCCTTTACCATTTTGGTGGCTCTTCTCTGAACCTTTTCTAAAATCGCTATATCCTTTTTAAGATACGGCGACCAGAATTGCACACAATATTCAAGGTGCGGTCTCACCATGGAACGATATAAAGGCATTATAATATCTTTTGTTTTATTTTCCATTCCTTTCCTTATCATACCTAGCATTCTATTTGCTCTCTTGGCCGCTGCTGCACACTGGGCCGAGAGTTTTAACATGGTATCCACAATGACGCCTAAATCTTTTTCCTGGGTGGTGGTTCCTAATGTGGAACCTTGCATCGTGTAACCATAGTTTGGGTTGTTCTTCCCTAGGTGCATAACCTTGCACTTGTCCACATTAAATTTCATCTGCCATTTTGATACCCAGTCTTCCAATTTATCAAGATCCTCTTGCAATTTTTCACAATCCTCTTGGGTTTTAACAACTTTAAATAGTTTTGTGTCATCTGCAAATTTGATAACCTCACTCGTTATTCCACTTTCCAGGTTCATTTCTTCTGTTAGTCTCATCTAATTTGGGAATGTGACAGCAACACCAATTGTTGCCCTCATTATCTCTACCTGGCAGCAGTATTTGGTTGCATCTGCCTATGCCTATTTGCTGCATACCCTGTCCCTTCACTTTACCACATGAAATGGTATTATTAACATACTGTTGGTATGGATCTGTGTGGATGCAGAGCACCTATTGTGCTGCTAGCAGTCATTGGTGTCTTCCATACCTGCCCACAACATTGGCCCATATCCACTTATGTGTGGCCTGTGTCTTACACAAACTGTGTATTGCTCTTAGTTGGTCAAATGTTGGTACACTAAACAGATGATGCATATCCCATTCTTCTTCTTAAATGCATGCCATGGATATGTGTTCTGAGTATCTGATATAGATGCGGTGGGACAGCAGTGATAGTAGGAAACTGGAATCCCCTTATACCTTTCCCAATCTGAATATGCACCCCTTGCCAGATCTTATCAAAGATATTGGCAAGGGTTAGCCAGTGTGTGACAGCCATCATGCCACACATGCTCAGTTTGTCTCACTGAAGTATGCTTTGCAAACTGGTGTGATCACATTCTCCTACATATACATCTTCTATCCATGCATGGTTTTCCATCTAGTAGCATCGTCTCCTCCATCCCTTAAGATGGTTGTGAGTGTCTGGGTCTCAACATCAGATAGTAAGGTACCAATGAAAGGACTGAGCTACTGCACTTTGACACTGTACCTGCAGACCTCATTATGGGCATAGAGACCTAGAGTGCCCACACCACTCACAATCAGTGGCTCATCCATGATGTGTGGCTCCTGCTGAAGCCATAGCATCTTTGCAACTTGATGGCTGCAGATAGGCAGACACATAGGGGATCATTCAAACTCGCGTTTAGTGGGGATGGGCGTCCGGTTTGGAGTTCAACCCTGTTAAATGTCCAGGACCATGTTCCCTGCCTAAAGCTCCCTGCACATTCAGGGGAGATGTGCAGGGAGCTCTGGATGGGAGCAGGAAGGTGGGCGAAAGGAGCGAGGGTACGGGGTGGGCAGGACCCTGATGCCGGATATACAGGGTCAATTCTGGAGTTGGCCCTGTATGTCTGGGGTCGGTGATTTGGACGGGGGACTTATTCCATCTCAGAGGTGGAATAAATCCCCCTAGAAAGCAGCAGAGAGTGGATCCAGGACCGGAAAAAGATGTGAAGTTGTGCAGGGGGTTCCCCGCAGCCAACCTTGGCCATGGCAGGCCCAGTCAGGGGTCAAGCAGTGGGGAAAGGACCATTGCTGCATCTGCTGGGAATTGGAGCTCCTGCATGAAGCCACGGTGCCATGGCAATGGGACGCCATGGCATCGCCTCTCCATGCAGGAGCCTGGTTGACGCAGCTGAGTAGCTGCCTGTGTGTCCAGAGGCCCAGAATCAGGGTACAGCTGCACCCAATTCTGATCCCATGGAGAGTCTAGCATCCGTGGGATCAGGATCGGGTACAACTCTGGCTGGTCCAGATTCTAGACATCCGGACGGGCCAGAGGCACCCAGAACTGAATTGGCCTCATAGTGGCATGAGAATAGGTCGTAGTCAACATCATAGATGAGGAATGCTGTACTCTGTCCCAAGTATGATGGCAAGTGGATATGTTTATGTTTATGTTTATTCAGATTTGATATACCCCTCAGGCCCAAAGGCATTAGAGCAGTTTACAATACTATATCATTCAAGGAAATAGGAAAAGAACGCCATTTATATGATAGGACATAATAAAGGACAGAGACAGTCATACAGGTAAGAGAAGGAGAAATACATGGAACAGCAAGTTACCATAATAAATACCCACAAACAATCCAGCTGAAGCCATCGTTCTAAATGTCAATACAGCTGCCAAAGTGAAGGAAATAGACATGCTTCACTTCGGCAGTTGTAGAGGTGAGCCGGGGCCTCTCTGGCTCCTTCTAAAGCATCTAAAACAACCACGGGGTTCTTCAGGAGAGGGGGAGCTTGGACTGGAAATGGGCTGTGGGGGGGAGCTAGGATTGGAAATGGGCTGATGATGGGTCTAGGAAAGGACTGGAAATGGATTGATGGAGGGCTAGGATAGGACTGGAAATGGATGGGGGAGCTAGAACTGGAAATAGGCTCATGGGGGGCTTAGATTGGAAATGGGCTGAGTGGGGGGGAGCTAGAACTGGAAATAGTTGATGGGTAGGGGGGCTTGGACTGGAAATGGCTGAGTGGGGGAGCTTGGACTGGAAATGGGCTGTGGGAGGGGCTAGGATTGGAAATGGGCTGATGATGGGTCTAGGAAAGGACTGGAAATGGATTGATGGAGGGCTAGGATAGGACTGGAAATGGATGGGGGAGCTAGAACTGGAAATAGGCTCATGGGGGGCTTAAATTGGAAATGGGCTGAGTGGGGGGGTGAGCTAGGACTGGAAATAGTTGATAGGGAGGGGAGCTTGGCTTGGAAATGGCTGAATGGGAGGGTTTGGACTGGAAATGGGCTGAGTGGCAGGAGCTAGGACTGGAAATAGCTGATGGGGAGGGGCTTGGACTGGAAATTGGAGGGGACTAGGATTGGCAATGGGCTGAGTGGGGGGAGATAGGACTGGAAATGGGCTGATGATGGGGCTAGGAGAGGATTGGAAATGGGCTGATGGGGGCTAGGATTGGAAATGGGATGATGGAGGGGCTAGGATAGGACTGGAAATGAATGGGGGAGCTAGGACTGGAAATGGGCTGATAGAGGGGCTAGGATAGGACTGATGGGGGGCTAGGATTGGAAATGGGCTGATGGGAGGCTAGGATTGGAAATGGACTGATGGAGGTTGTCACGCCCATAGCCCCTTAAATGTGTATGGAGGGGCGTGCTTGTTAGATAAAGTTCCCCAATTAAGCAATTTTCCAGACTGGCTATCTTGCAAAGGATTATGGTACTGGTAGTCCAGTCATACGGTGCTTGCCTTTGAGGTAAATGAAGAGAATGTAGTTGGCTCGAGTGTAAGGCAGTAACAGAATATTTATTTATGAGGTAAATCCAGATGCACACAGATTCTATTTAGTAACACCTTAGGATGTATTTTCCAGGATTTATATTCAAAACAACAACACAACTGAAGGGTAAAGCAAGTAGCTTGTAAAGTCCATTAACAACAGAAAGTCTTACTCAGTCACTGCTGACACACCTGCTCAGCAGGGCTGGATTAAAAGAAAACCAAAAAGTAAAAGCTTCTTCACCAAAAACAGCTTTCCTTTTCACATTTAAAGCACTTTTGTATCCAAAGTGTGCATAGCCTGAGCTGTGTGCTGCTCTGATACCAGCTGGCTAACAAGCTCCAATCAACAGCTCTTTTTCTTCTCTGCACAAGTATTTACACAAACCTCTAGTGCCAGTTACTAGAATGTTTCACTTTTGTTGTTTGATCCCACTTTCAGGATTTCTCTGTGCTAGCAACCTTGCATAAAGAACAGTCCGTGAGATTATCGTCTTCCTCTGTAATTATAGCCTGTTCTTCTACTTGCATTGGCTCTATATCAGGAGCTGGATCAGAGGGCTTTATTAACTGACCTTCACTAGGAAAGAGACTGTGTCTAAACACTTTTCCTTGCTTCAGGTTAGATAAACTATCATAGTTCATACCTGGGTTAAAGCTGGCATTATGCTGTCCTCTCCAATATTCTGGCCAGTATGCATTGGAGCTGTTATGACCTGTCCTCCAGTCTATATTCCTGGACCTCAGGGTATCTGCTCCATACCTCTTCTTAGGATTCCTAGATGCAGTTCTCCAAGCCTTTGGATTTCCCCAATCCCTTGGAGCTGGCTTCTCCCAGGAATCTCTCCAAGAACCTGAACCTCTCAGAGCTCCTCTTTCCTTGCTCTCATGCTTGCCTTCAAGCCTCCTCTCAGGATTGCCTCCTCGCTCTCCTCATCCTCCAGGCTTTCCTCCTCTCTCTCTTCTGCTCTCTGCATATTCTGTGCTAGTTTTAAAGTTCCCAGTTTCCAACCCCTCCCTTGCACTCCCCAGGTGTTGATGGTTAAACTCTCTCCTGGCAGCTGAGTAATTAGGAGTGAAGTAAGGGTTTCTCCATCTGGGCTTATACTCTTGTACCTCATCTCCACTAGAGGCTCTCTGCAGGCTACTACAGCCTGGAAAAACCTGTCTTTTAGGTAAATATGCAGTTTTACTTCTGTAACCTGCCAAAACAGGTCCCTTTATTAGGGTAAATTCCCTTCCTTTATCAGTATTCTCTAGGCTCTGGGCAGCTTCCTCATCACAAGGTCTAGGATAGGACTGTAAATGGGTTCATGGTGGGGCTTGTATTGGAAGTGATCGGAGTGTAGGGGGAGCTAGGACTGGAAATGGGCTGATGGAAAGGCTAGGATAAGATTGGAAATGGGCTGATGGGAGGCTAGGATTGGAAATGGGCTGATGGGGGGGAGGGCTTGTATTGGAAATGCACTGATGGAGGGGCTAGTATAGGACTGGAAATGAGCTAATGGGGGAGCTAGGACTGGAAATGGGCTGATGGGGAGCTAGAACTGGATAGACTGATGCAGGGACTAGAAGGGAGCAGATGCTGGGTGGGGCTGGAACTAGAAGGGAGCTGATGTTGGGGAGGACTAGAATGGGATGGGGCTGGGAGAGTGAAATGGAGAGGGGAAAAAATATTTTGTCTGGGAGGGAAGAAAAATCTACAATTGGCCGGGTATTGGGAGAGTAAGTGGGGATTGAGGATGGAGGGGTAAAGTTTGAGTGGATGAAAAAGGAATAAAGAAAGAGATGGAGGGAAGAGCAAAAGGGGAAAGATCAGTATGTTAAAGCAGATGTAGAGAGAGAATGGAAAAAAGCTAGAAGAAAGGACAAACGGACAGCAGACAATGGAGAGTTAGCAGAAGACAAGAAGAAACCAGAAGAAAGTGACTGGAGCAATTGCAACTGAAAAATAAAATGCACAAACAACAAAAGGTAGAAAAATGCTTTTTTATTTTGAATTTATTAACTGGAATATGTCACCTTTGGGAAATGTGCGTCTTTAACGTCTGCATTTTGTTTAGTACAGAAGTAAATTAATTTATAATTTTATTTCTGCAGTGTTGTTGTACATTCCAAGTTTGGCTTTTGAGGTTCTCAGTTTAATTATTGTCTTCCTATTTCTAAATTGTGATCCCTTGTTCTTTGTTTGGTGATGGTCTATGTTCCGATGGTGTAACTGAACTGAGGTATTCTATTTATATACTTTCTGTCTGACAGTGCCACTTGTTCTCTTTCCCCAGTAGGCGATGTATTGGTATTCTCTGAGATATATTAGTTTAATATTTGCAGTGTTGCCTTTTGATAGGTAGGATTTGGTGCTTTATGAGTCCTGGTAGTACTGTTATGATATGGTAGGTTTGCTATGGGTTCTAAATGGGCAGTGTTTGTAGTACTTCCTAATTTGCTTGGTGGTTGGCACTGGAATATCGTAATGTAGAAATCTGGTAGTCTTTCTTTATCCATACACTCATTAAGAGACATGTTTTCTAAAAGTTAGTGCATATTTACATTATGCAAATATTTATGCAAATGAGGACCCTTATGTAAATGAGGCCCCGCACCGAGTCTCCCCACATGGCCCCGCGACCCCTTGGGCTGCCCTTGGCCATACATGGCCATACATGGTTCTATACCTTAGCATAAATAAGGGCAATAGTACAGGGCTGGCACATGGAATATAAACAAAGCACCATGCATCCAGGTTTTTTTGTAACAGACGATGCAACAAACATTTTCAAGAAAGTGAAGGAGAGGGTTTTTTATGGGATCAGATGCTTTGCATACTTGATGCACCTCGTTTTCAGAGACTCCTTAGGCCTGGGTTACAAGGGAAGTGGTAGCTCTGGCCTGAAGGAAGTGCTAGAGATGTGCTGAAAAATAGGTGGGTATTTTTGCAGGAATGTGCAGGGTGAGCATAATCTGCATGAGAAGCAGGAAACAACAGGGACAACTGTACACCAGCTCAAACAGCACCAGATGGCATTCCACTCATGACATGCTGGAGAGGTTAGTGGAACAATGGGTGGAGACCAAGATCAGCATCAATTTATTTATTTATTTAGCTAATCTTATATACCGCAAATCTGAAAGTCTAAGCGGTTTACAAAGAATATGGCTTTACATAGAACATGAACTCAAAATCATTTGAACAAATATGTTATATAAAAGAATGGATAGACCAGTGAGTCACCAAAACTGGGCAAATATCACACAGTTGATGGACGTCCTAAAGCCCTGAAATCATGCCATGGAGAAGCTGAGTTCCACAAGAGCTACCATGAGCCTTTTCATTCTGGTAGTGAATATTTCATAGATCAAGTTACAGGGTTTTCAGCAGCCACAGAACTTCAAAGCAGAGGTTTTGATAATGGAGAACTTCTTTCATGGTCAAGTGGGAAAAGTAATGAAACCTCTTAAGAAGGAGGATGCTTATGTGCTAGCTGGCTCTGTGTGCCATGGATGAAAGGAACTTTTCACTTGCAGCTCGCTGACTTACTGGAAGGAAAAGATGGTGAAGGATGTGGAGATAAAGGATCACCAGGGACAGTGGGGTGGTGATGGTGATGGTGATGCAGCAGGGGAAATACCAGGCACAATGGCAAGCAGTATTGTTAGCACATCACCCTGCTACCTACCACTCCCCCCTCTCAGCTTTATTTTATTTATTTATTTATTTATGTTTCTTATATACCGCGCTATTATAATCAGTGCGGTTTACAGTAGGAACAACTTTACTACAATGAAATAATACATTGAGCTTACATAGAACAGGATATTCAAAAACTTGGAAGGAACTGAGGGAAACTATATACAGATTATGTACATGTTACAGTAACGATTAATCTCGGTAGGTATGTAAGGGGTCTGTACGAATACTAGTAAACATGGGTCAGAATGGGGAGAGGGGAGAGCTGGTTAACCATTATCGGTGGGGGGATGTTCAGTGGGAGGAGTTAGGTAGGGGGTTCGAGGGGTGGGTGTTTGTTTCTCAGACTGGGAGGTCGGGTAGTGCTGTATGAACAGGTGGTGCTTTAGGGCTTTTCGGAACACCACTAGGTTTTGGGTGGCTCGGAGTTCTGCTGGGAGGGCATTCCATGCAATCGGTGCAAAGATAGAAAATGCTCTGTTGGCTGTTGATTTTGTACATTTTGTTATGAACACCACCCAGGAAAAAGATTTAGGAGTCATCGTGGATAACATGTTAAAACCCTCCACCCAGTGTGCAGCGGCGGCCAAGAAAGCAAACAGAATGCTAGGTATCATAAGGAAAGGGATGGAGAATAAAACAAAGGATATTATAATGCCTCTGTATCGCTCCATGGTACGACCGCACCTTGAATATTGTGTGCAATTCTGGTCACCGTATCTTAAAAAGGACATAGCGTTATTAGAAAAAGTACAGAGAAGAGCCACCAAATTGGTGAAGGGGATGGAAGGCTACTCCTATGAAGAGAAGCTAAAAAGGTTAGGGCTCTTTAGCCTGGAAAAGAGACGGCTGAGGGGAGATATGATAGAGGTCTATAAATTAATGAATGGAGTGGAACAGATAAACGTGGATCAATTGTTTACGCTATCAGAATATAGAAAGACTAGGGGACATGTAATGAAGCTACAGGGTAAACTATTTAAGACAAATAAGAGAAAATATTTTTTCACTCAACGTGTAATCAAACTCTGGAATCTGTTACCGGAGGATGTGGTAAGGGCTGTTAGTATAGCTGGGTTTAAAAAAGGTTTGGACAAGTTCCTGGAGGAAAGGTCCATAAACCACTATTAAAAAGGGACCCAGGATATCAATGCTTGACCCAGTACAAGCATTGTGGAACTTGTGTCTTTTGGGGAAACTGCTAGGTACGTATGACCTAGATTGGCCACTGTTGGAAACAGGATACTGGGCTTGATGGACCTCGGTCTGACCCAGTATGGCATGTCTTATGTTCTTAACTTGGGGACTTCAATTGTGTTCAGCTGCATATTTCTTCTTGTTCTGTTGATTGTGGTACGGTGGAGAAGTGCATTGATGGGTGTGGGGGCTGATTCTTGAGGGCTTTGAAGGTTAGTATTAGTAGTTTGTAGGTGATTCTGGCAGGAAGAGGCAGCCAGTGTAGGTTTATCAAGATAGGCGTTATATGATCAGACCTTGATGCCCCAACTAGAACCCTTGCAGCTGTGTTCATGGCAAGTCTGAGTGGGTTTGAGGTTGACTGTGGAAGTCCCTGAAGGATGATATTCGCAAAGTCCAGATGTGGGATGATTAGAGCTTGGAATATTGATCTATAGTCAGAGAAGTTGAGTAATGGGCGAAGGTGTCTTAGCGTTCGGATTTTGTGATAAATTGCTTTTGTGGTGTTTGTAACATGGGCTGACATATCAAGGGGTTGGTCGAGGGTAATTCCTAGGTATCGGATTATGGGTTTTGTTTTCAATTCTATATTGTTGATCTGCAGTGATGGGGGAGGCGTGAAATTCCGATTCCTTGTGACGAATAGGACGTCAGTTTTGCTGTTGTTGATCCGGAGATTTTGAGTTAGAAGCCATTCTGATACTGCTTTGAAACATCTCAGTATTGGAGAGAAGTCAGGTTGATCGATCGTAAAAGGTGTATAGATGAGGATATCATCAGCGTAGGCAAGACAGTGGATGTTGAAGGAGCGGATTAAAGCACAGATAGGCTGCATATAAATGTTAAAGAACAGGGCAGATAGGGATGAGCCTTGAGGGACACCTTGTTTCAGGGGGAAAGGCTCTGATGTCGTGGGGCCTGTTCTTACTTGTTGCCATCGGTTGCAGAGATAGGATTTGCACCAGGTTAGTGCTGAGCCTTGTATCCCTTTTTCTTTAAGTTGGAGTAGTAGAGTGTTGTGGTTCACGGAGTCAAAGGCGGCAGCAATGTCCAGGAATATCAAGTCAAATCCTTGGTGAATATTGTCAAGGCCTGTGATTAGATTATTGAAGAGGGTTGTGAGGATGCCCATTAGTACCAGCCAGGGACAGTCTTTGGTGACTGAAGCTCTAGCTACAATGCTAAGCTGCAGAGAAGATCAACTTCTCACAAGTTGGTGTCATGTATGGATTTCAGTGAGATGCTACCCTACAGAGCTCATCATGGCCATGCAACAGATCTCTTGGCATACTGGGTACACAAGTCAGCAATTTGGCCAGACCTGGCTAAGGTTTCACAGTATTTCCTGTCCTTTCCTCCAACCAATATGCTTAGTGAACACATATTCTCCATGGCACCCTCTCAGGTGTTAGAGGTTTCCTTTAGATTGCTTAAGAGCTGGGCAGCTGAGTGCAGTATAAAGGTCTAAATTGCCTTGCAGACTCCTTCATTCCTAGATGGTCTGCATTGCAAGCAAGGTAGTACTGTGGGGCTCCTGTCTACAAACTCTCTGCCTCAGAACTCTTAAAGGGGGATTTTTTTGTCATTTTTAATAGCTAAATGTTTTTGTTTTTCTGCTGTATTGCAAAAGGGGAATTATTTTGTGTTCTGGGGCAAAGCTGTTTTTCTGCAGCTAGAGCTTGTTCCCCTCCTCTAGCCATCAAGTTCAAAGGGGTAGGGCATGTTCTTTGAAGTAATTGACCTTCTCAGGTGTCAGTGGTCTCAATTAGCTTGCTTAAGAGTTAGGCAGCTGAGTGCTGTATAAAGGTCTACATCGCCTTGCAGGCTCTGTCATTCCTAAATGGTCTGCATTGCAAGCAAAGTAATATTATGGGGCTCCTGACTACAAACTCTGCCTGAGAACTTTTAAAGGAGTTTTTTTTTTAAATTTTCACTAGCTAAATATTTTAGTTTTTCTACTGTATTGCAAAAGGGGAAATTTTTTTGTGTTTGGAGTGAAGCTTTTTTTCTGCAGCTCGAGTTTTTTTCCTCTTCAAGTTCAAAGGTATAGGGCAGGCTCATTGAAGTCACAGACCCTCTCAGGTGTTAGATCCCTCCCTTCCTACCCCAGCTTCTACCCACCCCTGTGAGAAATCTTACTATATAGGGCAACTTCCCAATTAGCTTGTTGAATTAGGCAGCATATTTTTAGTGGTTGGTAGGGAAAATCTAGGAAGCAAATAGTTCCACATTTGGATATCTACTAAAAGTAAACAATTTGCCATTCATCAAGGAACTTTGATTAGGTAATTTTACAAAGGGAACCCATTAATCTATGTACTTCAGACACATAATACAAAGATTTACTAGTGTAAGGTAATAACTGTTTAGCAAGGAAGCAAAGCTACACACAAGGACATAGAACAGTGCTGTTAGAACACACATAAAAGAGGTCAGCTGCTTTTTCACTTAAAGGACAGCTGAGGAAATGTTAGGGACTGTGGTAAATGGGTTTTTTTACTTCAATGGGTACCAAAGCTCCACCAATTGAACGATGGCTGGGAAAAATCATATTGCCAAAGCTGTTGTCCCCGTTACAGCTTCTGTCCAGACAGAGAGCCTGATGTCAGTCGAGCGACCAGTTCCATGTGAAAGATGCCTGAAAGCTGAAGCCCTCATGAAACAAGTGGAAGAGCTCAGAGAAGAGGTGATGAGGCTGAGAAGCATTCAAGACAGTGAGAAGAACATTGATGAGCTGCTTCTTGAAGCATCCAAGCTCTCCAACAGAGGTGAAGATGGGAGGCTACCAAATGAAGAGAGTTGGACACAAGTCGCCAGAACCTGCAGAATCAACAATCCAACTACTCCAGCCCTCAAACTGAAAAACCAGTATGCAGCCCTGGACGTAGAGGATGTGAAAGCATCCCAGAAATTAAGTACCCCAAAGTTGCAGAATCAGTGATCACAAGGAAGCGAAGGGTAGTGCTGATTGGTGATTCTCTTCTGAGGGGTACTGAGGCATACATCTGCCAACCAGACTTAATGTCCAGAGAGGAGTGCTGTTAGCCAGGTATCAAAATCCGAGATGTTACGGAGAGTTTGCTGAGACTCATCAAGCCTACTGACTATTATCTGATGTTGCTCATCCAAGTCAGCACAAATGATACTGCTAGGTATCCCTCCGAGCATATCAAAAGTGACTTCATGGCTCTGAGACAGAGGGTAAAGCAGATAGGTGCACAGGTGGTATTCTCTTCAATCTTCCCCATCGAGGGTAAAGGCCGAGGCAGAGAAGTTTGCATCCTGCAGATGAATACATGTCTGTATGGATAGTGTCATCAAGAGCGTTTTGGTTTCCTTGACCATGGAATGATTTTCCAAGGTCTGCAGAGCAGAGATGGTCTCCACCTGTCCAAGAAGTGTCAACGTGTCTTCTGCAGCAGAGTGGCTAACCTACTGAAGAGGGCTTTAAACTAGATTCATTGAGGATGAGTAAAGAAAGCTCCCAGGTAAGTGAAACAAATATCTCTGTAGAAACTGGTAAAAGGGGCAACATCTGGAAAGCATAAAGAACATAAAGAAATGCCATACTGGATCAAATCAAGGTCCATCAAGCCCAGTATCCTGTTTCCAACAGTGGCCAATCCAGGTCACAAGTACCTCTCAGGTTCCCAAAAAGGTAAAGAGATTCCATGATGCTTATCCTGGAGTAAGCAGTGGATTTCTCTGGTCCTCCTTAATAATGGTTTATGGACTTTTCCTCCAGGAACTTGTCCATTTTTTTTAAAATCCACTAACAGCTTTTATCACATCCTCTGGTAACCAATACCAGAGTCTGATTATGTGCTGAGTGAAATAAATATGGGTATATAAATGCCCATAGAATAAATATGGGTATATAAATGCCCATAGAATAAATATGGGTATATAAATGTCCATAGAATGGGAAATAAGATCCCAGATCTAGAGGGTTTAGTGGAAGAGATTAACTTGGATTTAGTGGCAGTTAAAGAGACATGGTTCATAGACAACTATGACTGGGATGTAATTATACCAGGCTATGTTCTATTCAGGAAGGACAGGGTAAAAAGAAGGGGAGGAGTGGCACTATATGTAAAAAATAATATCAAAGCTATAGAATCACAGGGCTTAAAAGGGAGAGAGGAGGCTCTGTGGGCTAAACTAGAAAGAGGGAAAGGGAAATCAATTTGCATTGGTGTGATATACAGATCTTTCTCACAGGGAGAAGAAGTGGATGGAGATTTAATAGAAGACATGCGCAGGATTGTCATAAATGGAGAAGTGCTACTGATAGGTGATTTCAATATGCCAAATGTTGATTGGCATATCCCTATTGCAGTATCATCTAGAAGTAAGAGGATCCTAGATTCTTTACAAGGAGAATTACTCCGGCAGCTGATAACAGAACCCACATGTGAAGGAGTCATACTAGATTTGGTGCTTACCAATGGGGAAAGTGTTTCTTATGTCATAGTGGGAGATTTTTATTTTATTTATTTATTTAAACAATTTTTTTATACCACGTTGTCCTTCAATCAGAGCGGTTTATAACAAGCATTATACATGGAACAGTTGAACAGTAAACAGTATTATCTAACATTATACAAAGAACATTCAGTGATCACCAGATGGTGTGGTTCAGAATCACTCATGAAGAGCTTTATCAAATACCTTTGGAAAATCCTGATACACTCTGGCCGTGTTTACTAAAGGTTAGCACACATTAAGTAAAGTTAACGCACGTTAAGTGCTGTAATGCCTCATTGAAATAAATGGGCAGTGGCAGCACTTAACCCTCGTTAACTTTATTTAACGCACGTTAACCTTTAGTAAACATGCCTCATATATCACCTGTCTCAATATTAGCCACATGTTTATTAACACCCTCAAAAAATCAAACAGATTGATTAGATAAGACTCTAATCCATTAAGCCATTTTTTTCCATATGTTCAGTAATTTTATTTTCAGAATGGCCTCTACCATTATGTCTATCACCCATGCCAGGCTCACTAGTCCATAGACTCCTGGATCCTCCAGATCCCTTTATTTTAAAAACGAGATATTACAATCCTCCAATCCTCACGTACCATTTCAGATTTTATTGATAGGTCATAGATTGCCACTAATAGGTCTGAAGTTTCATTTATGGTTTCTTTTAGACCCCTAGACTGTATACCATCTGAGACAGATGATTTGTTTCCTTTTAGTTAGCCAATTTGCTGTAGCACATCTTCTAGGCTCTGAAATACAGCCATCAAAGGATGTTGCCAGTGTGAGTCTATCTTCAACATTCACTTATGTAAAGATTACAGCAAAGAATTGATTTAGCCTTTGCAGGATGATTTTATCTTCCCTGAGCACCTCATTTACTTCTTGATCATCTAATGGTCCCACTGACTTCATCACAGGCTTCTTGCTTCCAAACTACCTGAAAAAGTTTGTATTATGAGTTTTTACCTATGTGCAAGCTTTCCTATTCTTTTTCTGGTCTGCTTTATCAATGCTTTATGCCGCAGCTGAAAGAGGTTATGCTTTGTTTAGTTTCTTCACTTGGATCTACTTTCTATCTTTTGAAAGTCATCATTGTAGCTTTAATACCCTCTTTCACATCAACCTTTAACCATATTGTCATTCATTTGGTCTTTCTTCGACCTTTTGCAATTCATAGACTATGGGGTATGTTTACTAAAGTCCGGGAATTTGCGCGCCGCAAATTAGCGCACGGCAACGCGCCACTTAAACGGTGACAAACGCTCCTAAACGCCCCGCACAGGTGCGAGGAACCCCCGTGAATGTGCGCGACACACTAACGGGCCCCGCACAAATACGGGCCCGCAAATGTCCGAAAGAGGCGTGTAACGGCGAACGGAGGGCGGAGGAAGGTCCCCGAGGGGCGGAGAGACGGGGTCAATGGGCGGGTAAGGGGAGGGGAGAAGCTCCCCGCACATGAACGGGGCCGAATTTCCCATGAAAAAATAGCGCGAGTGAAACAGTCGCGCTAGAGGTCATATAAAGGCAAGAGAAACCATTTCCGTTAGCAATGTACAGCAAAACCGGGGAAACCTGCAAAACGTAAGCAGTGTGATACATGTGCACAGCAGAAAGGTGAAAGTAAAAATAGACAATGACCAGAAAATCAATAATAAAAATAGTAATGCAGCTTGTGAACAGTTACAGTAATGGGCAAATATAAAAATCACACCCAGGACAGTCCCAGAAAAAAAGATATGAATTTAGGAAGGGCCATGGAGCTGAGACTCCCCCAAAAATAATTCCCAGCCCTGTGGCTGTCCTGGGTGTCTTCCAAATGGTTGCCCACCAATATCACTGTTGCCCAGCTTAAAAGTAAAGCCCCGGTATATGTGTCTATTTCTGGGGTTTAGCTGCATGTTTGTCACCAGACAAGGTGAATGAGGCCACAGTAAAAGACTGAAGAGCAAGCTGTGCGTCCCCATCCTGACAGGTGTCCTATCACCAGGTACTGCACTGCCTCTGCGGCCACAGTGTGGTGCAGCAGACAGAGCCAGCACCTCCAAAACAGGAGGGTCACAGGTTCAAATCCCAGCTGGGGCTCATGCCAGCCCAGTCCCAATATTTTAACCATCACCACCAAGAGATAGTAAAGACACCCCATTATTGCAGAGAGCATAAACATGTTGCAAACACCCATATTTTACCCTCCAGTGCACATGCACCTGAACAATGGGCATCACCCACAGCCGAGTTCCCCAAATGCAGTCCTGGAGTGGCTCAAACTAATCAGGCCATATGCGTTTGCTAAGATGAGGACATGCCAGCATGTTGGTGGAACAGTACAGAGGGTGGAGGGGGCAGGGGCTGTGAGCCACAGAAGACAGTGGCTTAGCCATGTGCAGTCTGGCACCGTCCACTGCTACAGACAGGCCGTGATGGATGTACAGACATGGACCTCCCAGGGAACCCAGCCAATCTGTGGCTACATGGTGGTGCAGTGCACACAGATAGTGTATGCAAGAACATAAGGTCACAGGTTCAAAGCTCAGCTGGGGCTATGGCCAATTCCACCCACATTTTTGTCCAACAACTAAACTGTGCTGGTAAGCACAAACCTGTAATGCAGAGGAGATAGGCATTGTCTATACGGCTATCATTTCCCATCCAAAGCACATACACCATTAACCGTGGCATCACTCAGATCAGAGTATCCGAAATGCAGACCTGGAGGACCACACACCATTCAGCATCCATGCTGCGGCTAATACTAATGATTGTGCTGCATATCTATGCACCACCCCCATGTTATGCAGATGTAGCACATGCATATCCATGAGGGACATCCTAAAACCAGAACAGTGTCTGACACACCATGACCTGATGTGTGTAACCCATATGAAAGGCATCAACCAACAGGCCATGACACACCCATACCCACAGGCCCCATTGGACAATGCATCCTGGAGAGGCAGGACAGTGGGCCCTGCCTGTAATCCCCAAAAGTAGCAGATGTGTACCTTAGCAATGCCACCCCACACCTATGTACATGGTACACAGCTATCCAAGGTCCCATGTGAAAATATGTTCATAATGATTCAAATGCTCAGTACATGTGTCCCATTGAGCACCACCATAACAATCATTCAGATGTGTGTGTTGTGTGCAGCAGGTCTTGTGTCTGATAGTGCGTACCGCCCTGGGGAGTGACCCCCAACAGTCTATGCCTAACATATCCATGCCTGTAGTGTCACCAGGACTGGTGTGTTGGCCAGAGCTGTCAAACCTCTCGATTGTAGCACAAAAGAGGACCAACCTGGGTAATGGTCACAGCAATGTGAAACATCATCAGACACACCCAAGAAAGGCAGGGCCAAAATATATGAATGTTGGAAGGGTCACCAGCCCCTGCGGCATAAATGTTGAATGATCACACATTGATGTAGGATAGAGCAGGTTTCCCCACAGCAATGGACAGGTCCCCTATGGCATGCACATGTTGCACAACAGCATGTGTGAGTTGGGGGGAATGTGCAGTAGAGGTAGTTGCCGACATGCACACTGTATGGTTTATAAACTGTGCGCCCCCAGCACCAGTAGCAGAAGGTCCTGTAGCATGTTGGGAGAACTTTACTGGTATCTGAGGGGGCCAGTGGCAGGTGGCCAGAGAAGATGGAGGCTGAGCCAATGCCATGTGGGTGCACCGGACCACAACAGAAAGGCCCGCTATGACAAACAGACATGCCATCTCCAGGGTCCACATTCACTCTGTGACTGCAGTGTGGTGCAGGGGACACAGCCAGTGTGCTGGGGAGCCAAAGATTACCAGTTCAACTCCCAGCTGGGGCCAGCAGCAACACTGTGCACATATTTTACCCACCAGTAAAACGTGAGAGGAAATCAAAACATGTCTTGCAGATAACAACCAATATGTGTAGAGCACCCAACCTTTTTTCGGTGACCTCACAAACTTTTTTCATTTTGTCGGAGCTAGCCGTAGGAAGGTCGGAAGAGAAACCGACCCACACCAAGCGAGTAGCTACTTTTATTATTATAGGTTCTTCACCAAAATAAAGTTAAAGTTCATTTAACCATAAAATAGTCAAAAGACTTATCTCAGTCCAGAAATGCCAGTTATGAGAGATACACGACGCGCACGTTTCGGGCACTCTAGCCCTGTTTCAGGTGCAATAACTAGGATTCCTCAATCTTCAAATACCATCCTCTGAACGCCGTCAATGCAGCTAAGGTCATTATTACAATGGCTGATGAATCACTTTTAAAATAAAAGAACCGACCAATCAGTATCGGGAAAACCCCCACATGATGTGCGGTACTTTCTGCACCCATGGTCTCTCATTGTATAGATATTCTCATACTATTGACCAGCTTCAATGGTCTATTATTGATCATGTGCCAGCTAATCCTCGGGGAGGACAGCAGGAAGAACGTCTGCAATACATAGAACAACGATGGATTTGTCGTCTTGAAACAATGGAGCCAGGAGGTTTGAACAGGGAAATAGACTGGCAGAGTCTTATTAAGTTACATTCTATTACCATCGGGAATGACATAATAATGATATATCCCTATTTCGGAAGGATGATACCAGGTGTTTTGAAGAGCATAAGATGATGATGTCGTCATAACTTTTGAAAACCAATCAGATCAGGGGTTCCCCATCATGTGGGGGTTTTCCCGATACTGATTGGTCGGTTCTTTTATTTTAAAAGTGATTCATCAGCCATTGTAATAATGACCTTAGCTGCATTGACGGCGTTCAGAGGATGGTATTTGAAGATTGAGGAATCCTAGTTATTGCACCTGAAACAGGGCTAGAGTGCCCGAAACGTGCGCGTCGTGTATCTCTCATAACTGGCATTTCTGGACTGAGATAAGTCTTTTGACTATTTTATGGTTAAATGAACTTTAACTTTATTTTGGTGAAGAACCTATAATAATAAAAGTAGCTACTCGCTTGGTGTGGGTCGGTTTCTCTTCCGACCTTCCTATGGCTAGCTCCGACAAAAAGAAAAAAGTTTGTGAGGTCACCGAAAAAAGGTTGGGTGCTCTACACATATTGGTTATTGATTTGCCCTGACTAGAAGGTTTTTTTGTTTGTCTTGCAGATAACAACAGCATGTTCAGAGGACCTCTATTATACCATAAGGATCACTTACCCCTCAAATATGTACAACACCTACAGCAGAGTCCACACAATGCATCACTGGAGGGCCACATGTCAGTCAGCTGTGATGCTGTACCCAATATAGGCCCATGTCAGCATGGTGGCGGATGCCAACTGCTGGCAGAGGGGGCAGAGGCTGCTGCCCCACAGCAGATACTGGCCTAGCCACCCTCATGTGGCTGCAGTACAATCCAACAGACAGGCCCTGTGTGACAAACAGCCATGGACTCCCCTGGGAATGTACTGTTGCTGTGCTAAGACGGTGGTGCAGTACATGTAGCAAGTGCCTCCAAGCACAGAAGGCCCCAGGTTCAATTCCCGGCTGGGGCACCTGCCATCACAGTCCCAATGTTTTACCCATTCGCGAAACCTTAAAGTAAAGAATGGAACTCCCGTGCTGAGAACATAAGTGTTGGTCACGATACCATAGTTTGCTATAAATACCACACACCACATAAACATATGCCTCACCCACAGCAGAGTCCCCCATATGCAGCCATGGAGGCTCACACATCAATCAGGTTGTCTGATGTCTGCACGAAAGATGTGTGTGATGCAGGTGAGTTGAACACCACCATGGTATGCAGCTGTATCACAGGCATATTAATCACAGATAGCATGAAAGCCCAACAAGTGTTTGATTCACATTGACTGTAGTTGTGCAAACCTCCCTAGAGCAGTGGGCAACAGGGGCATAAACAGTTGCACCTGCAGGCACCAGTATTGGAAGACCGATGAAGTGGCAGGATGTAGGGCCCTGTGTGGCGTTCAGAAAACTAGCATGTGCATACATCAACAATCCCACACTACACATTTGGAGATGTCACACATATATCCAAAGCAATATATGATCACTGACCGATAAAAATGCTCATGCTACGCACAAGCAGAACAGCGAGCTGTCACAAACCAACGTCTCTGATGTATGTGCAATGTGTGTCAGGTCAGATCTCCTTCAGAGAGTAGCACCCTGGGAAATTACTCCAAAAGTACATCCCAACGTTGCCATGCCCACACTGTGCTCATCACTGTTATGTTGGCCATGGCTCCCAAATAACACCACATCTGTTCAATGTTGTCCTAGGTGTGGGGAGTGTGTGTCTGTCTATCCAGTGTGTGGTGGCTGTCAACACCTCCCACAGACCACACTAATAGCACCATTGCCATTATTGGCCTGCCAATGTGCATAATGAGGAGCAAAGTACTGTGGGTACACAACAAACAGGGTGGCTGGAGCAGGATGCAGCTACACAGGGCAAATGTGCATGCCTAGGACCATGCTGTGCCTTGGCATCACCCCCACAGACATGGTGTCCATAGCATGCCTTGTGTGGAGGTCACTCTCCCCCTGAACGATCAGTGACCATGGCATGGCTAGGTCCCGACATAGTGCCATATAATAGTTCTCTCATGTGATATATATGGGTGCTGTGTATATGTGAGGCCCAATCACTGAGGTAATTGTGCGGTGGGTGTGCTGACATCCCAGTTATGGGTGCACACAGTCTCCCTGGTAGCATGCACCATGGACTGGCCAGTGGCCTGTCTGCAGTTTGCATGTGTCTGGCTAGAACACCGTGCAGGGTCAGTAGCTGGGCACAGAATGTGCCTGCTGCTGGAAAATGTCAGCTGGTGTTGGTGAGCTTAGGCTCTCAGGCCATACTGTCTGTCTGCCGCACCCTGAAATATGGATGCGTCCATAATAGCAGTGAGTCACCTGTAGGTTTTCTGTACCACAGCTGGACCCAGTCTGCTGATGGTGGCAGCTACACCCACCATAGCTGGGATGTAGAATGTGGATATGTTTTGTTTGGGGAAACTGTGTTGCACAGGGAAGGTTTGGTGGTCAGACATACCCGGCCTATAGGTCCTGTAACCTCCTCTCCCCCACCCCCCCTGCAAATATATCATGAAGGGCAGGCCACCCACACAGGATATGCCCCCTTCGGGAACATTGTAGCTCACAAGGCCCAGCTGGGTCTTGGAGACAGAAATGGTCAGATGTGCCAAACTATCAGACATTGGCAAACAAATTGATATGATGTATAGGCCATCTCAGCCAGGATAGGTGCTGTGTGTCTCACCTCACCCTCAGGGTGAGCAACAGACACACACACTGGGATGGTCAGTACCCACTCTGCACAAGAAACACAGAAGGTCAATGTCCAACACGAGGCCGAGGTGCTGTGGGGTTGCACACCCTATCACTGGACCATCACTAGACTGCTGCCTTGCATGTGCAGTGCATCATGGGTGCGACTGGATCGACTACACCCTGGTAACTGCAGCACAAAGTCTGCAGAGGTTATATTCTAGCCAGACAGACCTCACATCACAGCCACAGAGCTGTAGTCCCCTGGTGACTGCAATGCCTCTGAAGTGAAAGGTTGTTGGTTCAAATCCAAAGTGTGTGTGTATAAGCAAAGTGATTTATATATTGTCCTTGGCCCCTATACGCCGCCAGTCAGCAGCAGTGCAGGTCTGAATCTATATAATTATGCATGTCCTCTATACTGCTTTTTCCAAAGATCAAAGGCGGTGTACACTTAACATATAATGAACATGGTTTTACATGGAACAGCGCCTACATTGCATAAAAATAACATACATTGAAGATGACATTGTAACATATAGCAAACATTTTGAAGGTTCATGGGGACTGTCAAGCCTGGAATGTGTGTAATGTCCTGTAGTACTGGCAATTCCGAAACCATCACAGTGCATTAACCCAAGTCCACCCTATACGGTTGTGTAAGGAGCACATGATGCAGACAGCACTGTGAGGATCACAGAGATTCCAGCACTATTTCACAGTCAGGGACCTGTCACTGGCTGCACTCACCAAGAACCACACTGTGGATGGAAACATGCAACCTCTGGCTCCACAGGTATCAAGGTTAGGTGTGGGCCACAGCTCGATTGCTAAGAACAGATGCCTGTCTGGTGAAAGAGGCAGGCATGCAGACAGTGTGCAATGGTCACCAGGGGTGCGCTGTTCCATTGGTGAGAATGGTGTACTGCACATGATGTATGTAGCAGTGTGAGGGTCTTGCCAATAGCAGCACCTCTGTAATGTGGAAACCGGTCTGGGGCAGGTAACAATGTTGCAATGTATGAAGATATATGTCTGGTGCAGCACAGATGTACATGAAAAAAACCATGGCTACTGTTGCACTCAAGTATGAGAATGTGTGATGCCTGAGACAGGCAGTCCTGAGCTCAACTGGAAGATGTAACCCATGACGGCTGGTTAAGCAGTCCATGTATCAACCATTGAGCTATTTTGCAAAAACCAGGACTGTATGCCGTCACACATACCAAAGGATAATGTGCAGTGTGGTGACATGGGGACCCACATAGTCCTGTAATGTCCAACACGCAACCTACTTTGCGTGTGCAATGCTCATATATGAATCTCCCCCCCAACCCCGATGGCAACCACCACAAAATGTCTGTCCAGACATGGAGATACACCACACAACATATTGCACTGGCACACACAACCCCCTATCACCAGGTTGAGTGACACCTGATGCTGATGGTTTGTCTGCACCCATAACTAGTAGTGTCTGAGCACTACCTGCTATGTGACACACATAGCACACCTCATCTGACAATGCATCAGCAATCAGTTGCTATGTGTCCAGAGGTTCAATACCACACTGTGTGGACAAGGGTAAACCATAATAATAATTGTTTGTCAAAGTGACATTAGAGACACCCCAGTAACTATGTAATTAGGCACAGAACAGTAAACATATTTTGAGCACAACCATTACAAATCAATATGAATGGTGCGTGTAGATAGTATTTGCAATTTGCAGACGCACAGCCATGCGGAGCGCAAGGGCGTGCAGAGATCTGACGCGCAGCCATGCGAAACGCACGTGCGCGATACGTCACGTGCAATTCCGGAAGTTGCGCCGGGATGGTCCGCGCGTCACCACGCCCAGAAACAAACATGGCGTCCCGAACCAAGAAGCCGGCTTTTAGCCACAGAGAGCTGTGCCACCTGGGCTCCCTGATAGCCCAAAAGCAGCACAGGCTGTTCCCAGGGCCCTCCAGGAAAAAGAACATGGGGAGGGTCCTGAGGGCCTGGGAGAGGGTGACCAGGCGTTTTAACAGGCAGGCAGACCATCCACGGGAGGTAAGTGAATGGACCTAGGTCAAAATAAACATACACACATACAGGGTTGATGTCAGCTGTCCATGCTGTTGTAAGTAGTCTGTATAAGTTTAGTGTAGCAGGTGAAACACATGCCATATACATGTGGTATCACATCTGATTGTGTGGCCATGTAGCCAGGTGTTGACGGTTTGTGCCAAAGAGGGCATGATGGCCCCCTGGCGTCATGACAGCTGCTGGTGTTGATACAGCAAAGCAGACTGTAACAAACCTAGGCCATACATCTGCATAAGGAGCGTATGCAAACATCCTGTGTTGATGGCGGTATCTGCATCAGCAGGGTAACACATAGGGTTACCCATCAGGGGTGGTGCAATGTTAAGCACATGGGGCCTCAGACATACAGGTGATCTGGGGTTGTCTGCCAATGTTGTTTAATACATCCACCCTATCCTCAGGGGTCCAGAGAGCCCCTCAAAGTGTGCACTCAGTCACTCTGTGGATATGTGTGTGTGTCAGAATGTTCTGGGGATCACCATCACCATCTCCAGGAGTCTACAGGGCCACACAAAGTGGTCCCCACACCCACTGGGGATATGGCTGTGTGTACTAATGTAGTTGGAAGCATCCCCCTACCTCCAGGGGGCCAGTGAGAACATTCAAAGTGGGCTCTGTGTCACCCTGGAGATATGGCTGTGTGTACTAATGTAGTTGGAAGCATCCCCCTACCTCCAGGGGGCCAGAGAGACCATCCAAAGTGGGCTCTGTGTCACCCTGGAGATATGGCTGTGTGTACTAATGTAGTTGGAAGCATCCCCCTACCTCCAGGAGTGCAGAGAGGCCATCCAAAGTGGGCTCTGTGTCACCCTGGAGATATGGCTGTGTGTACTAATGTAGTTGGAAGCATCCCCCTACCTCCAGGAGTGCAGAGAGGCCATCCAAAGTGGGCTCTGTGTCACCCTGGAGATATGGCTGTGTGTACTAATGTAGTTGGAAGCATCCCCCTACCTCCAGGAGTGCAGAGAGACCATCCAAAGTGGGCTCTGTGTCACCCTGGAGATATGGCTGTGTGTACTAATGTAGTTGGAAGCATCCCCCTACCTCCAGGGGGCCAGTGAGAACATTCAAAGTGGGCTCTGTGTCACCCTGGAGATATGGCTGTGTGTACTAATGTAGTTTGAAGCATCCCCCTACCTCCAGGAGTGCAGAGAGACCATCCAAAGTGGGCTCTGTGTCACCCTGGAGATATGGCTGTGTGTACTGATGTAGTTGGAAGCATCCCCCTACCTCCATGGGGCCAGAGAGACCATCCAAAGTGGGCTCTGTGTCACCCTGGAGATATGGCTGTGTGTACTAATGTAGTTGGAAGCATCCCCCTACCTCCAGGTGGCCAGTGAGAACATTCAAAGTGGGTTCTGTGTCACCCTGGAGATATGGCTGTGTGTACTAATGTAGTTGGAAGCATCCCCCTACCTCCAGGAGTGCAGAGAGACCATCCAAAGTGGGCTCTGTGTCACCCTGGAGATATGGCTGTGTGTACTAATGTAGTTGGAAGCATCCCCCTACCTCCAGGAGTGCAGAGAGACCATCCAAAGTGGGCTCTGTGTCACCCTGGAGATATGGCTGTGTGTACTAATGTAGTTGGAAGCATCCCCCTACCTCCAGGAGTGCAGAGAGGCCATCCAAAGTGGGCTCTGTGTCACCCTGGAGATATGGCTGTGTGTACTAATGTAGTTGGAAGCATCCCCCTACCTCCAGGAGTGCAGAGAGACCATCCAAAGTGGGCTCTGTGTCACCCTGGAGATATGGCTGTGTGTACTAATGTAGTTGGAAGCATCCCCCTACCGCCAGGGGGCCAGTGAGAACATTCAAAGTGGGCTCTGTGTCACCCTGGAGATATGGCTGTGTGTACTAATGTAGTTGGAAGCATCCCCCTACCTCCAGGAGTGCAGAGAGACCATCCAAAGTGGGCTCTGTGTCACCCTGGAGATATGGCTGTGTGTACTAATGTAGTTGGAAGCATCCCCCTACCTCCAGGAGTGCAGAGAGGCCATCCAAAGTGGGCTCTGTGTCACCCTGGAGATATGGCTGTGTGTACTAATGTAGTTGGAAGCATCCCCCTACCTCCAGAGGGCCAGAGAGGCCATCAAAAGTGGGCTCTGTGTCACCCTGGAGATATGGCTGTGTGAACTGATGTAGTTGGAAGCATCCCCCTACCTCCAGGGGTGCAGAGAGGCCATCCAAAGTGGGCTCTGTGTCACCCTGGAGATATGGCTGTGTGTACTGATGTAGTTGGAAGCATCCCCCTACCTCCACGGGGCCAGTGAGAACATTCAAAGTGGGCTCTGTGTCACCCTGGAGATATGGCTGTGTGTACTAATGTAGATGGAAGCATCACCCTACCTCCAGGCGTGCAGAGAGGCCATCCAAAGTGGGCTCTGTGTCACCCTGGAGATATGGCTGTGTGTACTAATGTAGTTGGAAGCATCCCCCTACCTCCAGGAGTGCAGAGAGACCATCCAAAGTGGGCTCTGTGTCACCCTGGAGATATGGCTGTGTGTACTAATGTAGTTGGAAGCATCCCCCTACCTCCAGGGGGCCAGTGAGAACATTCAAAGTGGGCTCTGTGTCACCCTGGAGATATGGCTGTGTGTACTAATGTAGTTGGAAGCATCCCCCTACCTCCAGGAGTGCAGAGAGACCATCCAAAGTGGGCTCTGTGTCACCCTGGAGATATGGCTGTGTGTACTGATGTAGTTGGAAGCATCCCCCTACCTCCAGGGGGCCAGAGAGGCCATCCAAAGTGGGCTCTGTGTCACCCTGGAGATATGGCTGTGTGTACTAATGTAGTTGGAAGCATCCCCCTACCTCCAGGAGTGCAGAGAGACCATCCAAAGTGGGCTCTGTGTCACCCTGGAGATATGGCTGTGTGTACTGATGTAGTTGGAAGCATCCCCCTACCTCCACGGGGCCAGTGAGAACATTCAAAGTGGGCTCTGTGTCACCCTGGAGATATGGCTGTGTGTACTAATGTAGATGGAAGCATCCCCCTACCTCCAGGAGTGCAGAGAGGCCATCCAAAGTGGGCTCTGTGTCACCCTGGAGATATGGTTGTGTGTACTAATGTAGTTGGAAGCATCCCCCTACCTCCAGGAGTGCAGAGAGGCCATCCAAAGTGGGCTCTGTGTCACCCTGGAGAAATGGCTGTGTGTACTAATGTAGTTGGAAGCATCCCCCTACCTCCAGAGGGCCAGAGAGGCCATCCAAAGTGGGCTCTGTGTCACCCTGGAGATATGGCTGTGTGAACTGATGTAGTTGGAAGCATCCCCCTACCTCCAGGAGTGCAGAGAGACCATCCAAAGTGGGCTCTGTGTCACCCTGGAGATATGGCTGTGTGTACGAATGTAGTTGGAAGCATCCCCCTACCTCCAGGAGTGCAGAGAGACCATCCAAAGTGGGCTCTGTGTCACCCTGGAGATATGGCTGTGTGTACTAATGTAGTTGGAAACATCCCCCTACCTACAGAGGGCCAGAGAGGCCATCCAAAGTGGGCTCTGTGTCACCCTGGAGATATGGCTGTGTGTACGGATGTAGTTGGAAGCATCCCCCTACCTCCACGGGGCCAGTGAGAACATTCAAAGTGGGCTCTGTGTCACCCTGGAGATATGGCTGTGTGTACTAATGTAGATGGAAGCATCCCCCTACCTCCAGGAGTGCAGAGAGGCCATCCAAAGTGGGCTCTGTGTCACCCTGGAGATATGGCTGTGTGTACTAATGTAGTTGGAAGCATCCCCCTACCTCCAGGAGTGCAGAGAGACCATCCAAAGTGGGCTCTGTGTCACCCTGGAGATATGGCTGTGTGTACTAATGTAGTTGGAAGCATCCCCCTACCTCCAGGAGTGCAGAGAGACCATCCAAAGTGGGCTCTGTGTCACCCTGGAGATATGGCTGTGTGTACTAATGTAGTTGGAAGCATCCCCCTACCTCCAGGGGCACAGAGAGACCATCCAAAGTGGGCTCTGTGTCACCCTGGAGATATGGCTGTGTGTACTAATGTAGTTGGAAGCATCCCCCTACCTCCAGGAGTGCAGAGAGACCATCCAAAGTGGGCTCTGTGTCACCCTGGTGATATGGCTGTGTGTACTGATGTAGTTGGAAGCATCCCCCTACCTCCACGGGGCCAGTGAGAACATTCAAAGTGGGCTCTGTGTCACCCTGGAGATATGGCTGTGTGTACTAATGTAGATGGAAGCATCCCCCTACCTCCAGGAGTGCAGAGAGGCCATCCAAAGTGGGCTCTGTGTCACCCTGGAGATATGGCTGTGTGTACTAATGTAGTTGGAAGCATCCCCCTACCTCAAGGGGGCCAGAGAGGCCAACCAAAGTGGGCTCTGTCACCCAGGTGATATGGTGCAGTGTGACACAGCAGATGAGCCAATCACCCGTATCTCAGGCACACATGATACATGCGTTGTGTGGGCAGGGTGTCAACATGTTGCAATGCTGTATCCTGATGATGATGTGCCCTGGCACACACAAGACCCTGGTGGCGGGGGAGCTGATCGTGACGGAGGGTATGTCAGGCAAATGTGTGCAATAAGGTATAGTGGTCTGGCTGCACGGCATCCGCAGTCCAGGGGCCACATAGCCCAGGACAAACACTGTAGATGTATGGAGATGATATGTAGGATGCAGATCTGGATGCGCGTGAGCAAATACCCACACACAGTATCTCCAAGAACCAGGTCACAACCTCTGCAATGGCAACCTGTCCACAGCTATGTATGTTGATTCAGGTCGCTCCTACCCACAGCCCACAGGCATACCGCCCCTGTGTGCATAGGTATCTCACAGATGCCCTTGAAAGGTTGCAAGCACACAGTCAGGTTGGCCCAGATAGCCTAAGAGGCACACATGACCAGAGGTGCGAATAGCCCATAGTGTGTGCAGTGACACCTCCCAGACACATACACGACACAGGTTAGAGGAACATAAGAACACCCGATACGCCTGTTTGGGACAGATGCCTGTCCACCATGACCAGTATGCTATGTCCAACATTTGCCAAGGTTGGACTGACGTAGCTATCAACATCCCCATGACATACAGGATACACTGATCCTGTAGTGGTATGGCAAGTGACATCTCTGGCTATGTACAAAGGCATGTGTCATGGACGTGTCCCCTGCCAAGGTGCATAGGGGAACCCACCCAATGTCTCATGTGTCTTCAAACACCCATGTGTGCTGGTAAATACTGTTGCCATTGGTCGTGGAGTGCATGGCATGTGTACATAGTGTGACCCCAAATGTGTATGATGTAACACCCACAGGGTGACAGGGCTGAGCATGGACACCATCAGTGGCCACAACATGGACATGGCAATGCCATGTCTCTCAAGGGTGCCAAAGGGAAACAGATATGTGCGCTATGGGAGACCTGCACAATGCACATAGGTGTGACTGCACACATGGCAACACACACAGCTAGGCATGTAGGTTGTACTGGGTACAGCTACACATCTGGAACAAGCAGGAATGAGCTGACACATGATGGTACCTGATGGCCTGTTGAGGCCAGCATGCCACAGCTCCCACCAGACATCTGGTAAACAGGGAGGGATCACACAGCACCTGTCACCGTCCCTGATGTCAGCCCAAAATGCTGCACCCCAGATCATTAGGTTAGTCCGACTCCCCATCTCTGTGTCCCTGTATGTGCACTACACCCGACGTTATAGCCATCCCTGTGTCTGTGTCTGCTGATGCCGCCAGAACCGTTGATACTGGTGTATGTGAAAGACCCTCACCAGTGGTTGTGTGGACCTCACCAAAGCACAAGACAAGGGGGTCCTTGGCAATGACACACCCATGTCCTCACAATATCTGTGCCCAGTCCAAAGCCACAACACCAGCATGGAAGCCACGCCCTGTGTCAGGGGACTGACGTGGGGGGTGCTGATCCCTCCCCAGTCACTGTCAGCCATGCCCAGTGTGCTGACTGCCGAGGGCCCGCATGTGCGATGTCACGATGATTGTACAGTGGGTTGGCACACAGGGGTGGTAGGCTGAAGCAGGCAGCCAGGCACAGTGGCCACCACCACACAAACATGGCTGGGTGGGAGCAATGTCCCCTGTGCAGCCCCATGTTCCCTGTGTATCACATCTGACACAACATACAGTGTGCTGGTTCTAAAGGGGTCCCGAACCCTAGCACATGGGGTTTCCCTGGTGGGACTGAGGAGCGCACACTGCACAAACATCCCTGGTGGTATCACTGGCCATGAAAAGCGACTCAGTGCCCACAGCAAGGTATGGGGTCAGCAGATGTGTCTAAACCCCATGTGCCATGCTGAGTGGCATGGGCTGTGACAGTTAAATAGACACACGCAGAGCAAGTGTCACCAGCGCACAGGGTGCTGGCCACAAAACATGCTAGTGCAGCTAGCCCTGCCCCAACAGGGTATCTGTAACCACCCCATACCACACACATGGTGTGACTACAGGCCACAAAGATGATGGCCACAGCATGGGCATATGGACCATCAGTGCATGTGTTTGGCATGTGGTACCCATTGGTGCAGGGTCACACCTGGTAGTATGTGCCTCTGTCCTAGTACCGCAGTCTGCCACATCCCCCAGGGACAATACACGTCCAACCCGCTGTGTTGACCAGTGAATGTGACCACTCAGAGGATAGTACTGTCATTGCAAGGGGGTGCCTGCATGTCCCAACACACAACTGTTGTTGGGCGATGACATGTCCCACCAGGGGCTGCCATGTCCTGTGGGCAGGGTCCAATCACGTGCAGTCACAACTGATGTACAACACCGGACACATGAGGTAGACAACCCCACCATACACAGACCTCATGGGAGGATGCTACACCTACAGGAAACCCAAACGTGCAGGTTATCCCCATGAACAGGATGGGATACACCCCCCAACAACCCCCCACATGCCGTACAGCTATATAACAGCTATGCTGCGTTGACGTCACCTGCGTCCCCAGAGAAAAGGCACCCTAATCGTACCAGTGTGGGGTACGCAGGTATGCTGAGGACAGCATGACACAGAGGACATGCCGTGAAACAGCTTGGTAGGTGCCCATGAACAATGATGCCTAGCTCGCAGTTTGTGCCATGCATCCCTGCTGTCACCCAGGATACTGTCCAGAACCCTGTTCCCTGTGGATGGCATGGATGTGGGTCTGCCAACATCGCTGACACCTAGATGCGCACCTCACACATGACAAGTGTGAGGTCCAGGTAGGCCATGTCAGGCATGCCTGTGGCAAACGAAAATCATGCTTACAGTGTCGCATTGGAATGGTGACGGGGCATAGTTAGGGTCCCTGCCATTGCCATTGTGGCACGGACCTGTGGCTGCATTGCTGCACCAGCAATGGACCACCTGTCATAGGATGAGGTGTGATCCACCCCCTGTATGTGTCTCCCACTGTCAAGCACAATCCCCATGCAAACATCCCGAGCGTGGATGCTGACAGGCCAGTCCTGGCCAGGTGGTCCCAGAAACGATGCGTGCGCAACTGAAGGACCACCCACAAACCCCCTCTGTGCAGCACGAATGGATGCTAGCAGTCAGATGCCCAACATGGCACACCCCCAGCTTAA
This sequence comes from Ichthyophis bannanicus, assembly GCA_033557465.1. Lineage (NCBI taxonomy): Eukaryota > Metazoa > Chordata > Amphibia > Gymnophiona > Ichthyophiidae > Ichthyophis > Ichthyophis bannanicus. Next base: position 572,616,226 of record CM066033.1, read on the forward strand.
GATGATATAACTGGCAGCGACACACAAAACATCACATGTGGGAGACACCCAGACGTATATGGTCCACCAGCGACACCACCCACAGGACCCCCGGGTACCTGGTGAGTTCTCCCCCCCCCCCTTGCCCATCCACGGAAACATCTGTAGTCTATCCCATGAGGCCCATGTCCACCCATGCATGTGTTGTGGGACAGACCATAGGACGCCTGGAACATGCCCAGCACATGAGGCAGCCCAGGAGACACCCCCGAACAACCCCTCCACCCACAACATAACATCGGAACACTTCCCAGAAGCAGACCCCATCAGACCCCAGGGGATATGTGTGAGAGAGGTCAGGAGGGATACACGTGTTAGCACCCCAAGAAATGGACGGTGTGTTCCACAGCCCCTATCTGTGCACACCTGAGTCAACCGGAGGGAGCAGACACATCTGGGAGCCCACAGGACTGGCCAGGTCTATCCCTGCGATAGGTGGACATATGTCACGACCTTAAACATTTATTACCATTCCCCCACAGGCCCACACTAACCCCCCCACCCGAGCACATGGATGACGGCAACCATGTGCACAGCCACCCCTCAGTCCGTCAGTCCACAGAGTATCCCCTATATTGGTAGGGGTGGGGCGGCTCAACACACAGCTCACACCCTGGGTCCAGACACAGCACACACAGTATGCACATGGTGCATGGCTGTGAAAGCTGCCGAGCTGTGTGGCAGGGCACATGTGTATAACCACACCTGGACGTGATGGACATCTGGAAAAAGCCACTGCAGGGGGTAGGCCTGCTTCCCCTCCCACACACCAGGTCCATGCTACGATGTATGTGGTTGCAGAGATACCCTGGGAGCTGGCACAGCCCCTCGCACATCTCATTGTGGTCACACGAGCATGACAGCTTCGCAGACTGACAACAACACACCAGCTGCAGCTGTGACATCCCTGCATTGTGCACATTGGAACATGGGACCTGCAAGTAAATCACCACCTAGACCCTGAAATGCACCAGCAGGTGGGTCACATGGACGCATCATGGGCCCCATCCTAGTCTGTCTGTGTGCATGTCAACACACGAGCAACGACATGGAGACTGCAGATGACCAACAAGGGCCAGTACTGCTCAGCTGGGGGCCCACATAGGGATGCTCTGTGTGATAGGGATGCTGTGAAACACCAATCACAAACATACACATCCCTGAGCCAACCCCCATAGGGAATGTCACAGATCCCTAATGTGTGGGTGAGCTGCCACACAGGGCACACACATTATGGGGTGCATACCCTGCCAATGGTGCCCAGGGGGCGCCACCAATGGTGACAATGTCCCACGTGAAGCATGGGACCACAGACACACCCACCATGGACAGCTGCTGTCAATGCACAGCTGGGATGTGTCTGGCAAGGTAGATCATCTCCCCTAGGTGATATTTCCCCCCCCCTCATCCACTGTGTGTCTGTCACGCCCCACCGGTTGCCCCCGTCGCTCCTCTCCCTCTGTCCATCATTGTGCCAAACACCATTCCACCAATGTCATGTGTGGCTGTGGTGATATGGGTGGGTCAGCATGCAGTCAACATGTGATGCTGCTGAGAGCTGCCCTATGTGACACTGCATGTGTGTGCCAGCTAGGCTCGTCTGATACTGCTGTGACACAGCTGTGCAAACCTACACCCACATGTCCAAGGCAAGGGCATCCGGGGTTGTGTCACGCAGCTGTATATGCCACAAACAGCAGGGGTGGTGCTGCAGGTACATGCGTCACACACAGGGCAATGTAATCTGGTTGTCTGCTCCAGTGACAGGTGTTAGGTGCTGACCACAGACAACGTTTATATATCCACAGGTGGAGGACCTGAGGAAAAAAGCGCGGGAGCTGCGGCATTACCACCCGGAGTTCCTGGAGAGGTGCAGGAGGGAGCGACAACAGCACCATGATGGTCAGTATTGCCAGGGCTAGGTTGCAGGTCAGGTCGGCCATGGGACCACCAGCCTGTGTCTCACCTGTATCTGTAAATGTTGTATGTGACACACATGGATGTGCCCTGATGTCTGTCATCCTTCACAGACAGTGATACCAGCGATGGGGCGCCACACACCTCCAGCTATTGCCTGCGCAGACCCACCAGCCGGCACGCGAGGCAGGAGGAGCCAGACGCGGAGGAACAGGAGGGGCCGACGGAGGAAGAGGAGGAGGTGGCCATGGAGGCGGAGCCACTCCATGTGACAGATGTGGGGGAGGAGGAGGACGTCACCCCACCCACCCATGACCAGGGGGATGAGGAGGAGGAGGAGGAGGACGATGATGTCCTGATAGTGGGTGCAGGGGAGGGGGGAACAGGGGGTCTGGGTGGAGGGCGGGGGGGGGGGGGGAGGGGCACGGACAGGCCAGGGCGGGTGGGGGGAGGGAGCACAGGGAGGGGGAGGGGCGGGAGGGGGGTGGTGGCAAACACAGCCCAGCACAGGGCCGAGGGGGCAGCAGCCAGACACTGCAGGCATCTGAACGGCATGGGTGGCAGCATGAGCGTGCACCACCCAGGGCCACTGTCACACCACATGCACATGCCAGCACACAGACTGCAGCCACTGTGTGTCTGTGTGCTGGCAGGTGCATGGACGAGGTGTTAGTGGCCCTGGCTGATGCACGACATGACACCCATGTCGTGTTACATGCGGTGCAGTCTCTGACTGTGGCTGTTCGGCAGGTGGCAACTGATGTGGTGCATTTGGCATCCCGGTTACCACCTGCCGAAGAGCATCACAGGTACCAGCGATGGCACCTGTGATGCCCCCATGTGCCCTGTGCTGGGCTGTGTTTACCCCCCTGAGTGTGTGTTGTGGGTTTGGGCATGTTGGCCATTGTTAATGTTGGACCAAATAAAGTTTACATACTTTCATAACCCAATGGTCACGTGTCATTCCTACATTCAACATGTATGCAAGCACGGGATATGTATTGCGACCTGCAGGGCCAGGTGGGGCGGACTTGGGTGTCATACGTGTCGTGCGCGCACATGCAGTCAGAGGGGCCATATATGTGTGGGGCTGTGGGTACTGGGTGGGGCCATGGGATGCCGCCTGGTGGGGGTCCACCCAAATTACACTGACACATGGATGTGTGCTATGTAGCCCCATGTGTTGCTGACTGCCTGGACCACCTGACACATGACACCCCTGTCTGCCTTATGATAAGGAAGCTTATCATAGCTCAGGTAGGAGCTATAGAAAATATGATGTGACCCTGAACAAGCAACCTGTCAGTTCTGGTAGAAGCAAGAAAACAGAGTTGTCACATAAAAGACTACCAGTCCCAGATTGCACCAGGTTTCCAGCAGCCATGAGAGGGGCTGACGTGAGGAAATGTGTGTGCAAACAAGAGAGCTATGAGGTAATCCCTAAGCACTCATCTCAAAGGGCTGGGCCTGATTCAAGACAGCTGCGCTGTGTTAGGGAGCAGCACACATTAGAACAGGATAAGAAAGAGCTTATTCTTCAGATAACAGTTTCAAGAACAGCTTCAGCAACTGCTACAGAGGGAGGAAGAGATACAGAGACAGAGACAGCAACGGCTACAAGCTCAAGCACCAGTATCACCTGGTGAAACAGAAGCCAAGCCAAGCAGATAGAGAGAGAAGGAAACTCTCTGGATGGAAGAGAAGAAAGGCCATTGGAAGGTCTGGGAGATTCCAAGGCAGTACTCATACTGGGAGGTAGTCCAAAAGCCAGCAGAGTCCATTGGACTGGATTCAGCCAGAGGAATGGAGTGGCAGAGATAGGAATCACCAGTGGCTACCTGTAAGAGAGAAGACTGCATGTGGAAGGGACGTTCAGACCAAGGCCAGAAGGTATGTGAGAGGAGATCCAGTGTCCAGGGATCAAGATTGGAAGGCTGGACATCAGAATTGGGTTACATATTGGCCAGGCTATACAGAGAGGAATAATGATAGCAGGAGAGGCTCAGGTATGAACACTGATCCAGACCCTATCTATAATAGAGAATGGCAGCAAGGGAATAAGCATTCTCATGATAGTGCCTTAATGAAAGACTCGTCTGTGCCAACGTATGATAATGACCCTATGCTGATTGATACAGCAGATGAAAGTACAGTTTATATGGACTGTTCTCTATCTAGATGCTATTGCTAGCTTTCTCTGAGCAAACACATCAGCCATCACAAAGAAACCTAACTTTGTTCTTTATTCCCACTGCAAACAGCTCTTAAAGCAGGATTTGGGCTCACACAGTAGCAGCCAGCCAGCTAAAGGCTTTCAGCTGGTCCATTGATAGTAATGAGGGCTGCACATGATTGTGTGTGTGAGCAAGGGAGAATCACTGCTGAGATCGGCGTGGAAAATAAGCAGAGGTTAACCTAACCAGCAAAGTGTATTCTTTACATTGTGCCTTTATATTTGTTCATTATTTGCTAATAAAACATTAGCTAATTGCCTGACATGCTGAAGGTTTTTTCTGGTTTACTTTGTGACCTTTTGTTATCCATTTTAAACACTGCAAGCAAGTAACCTCATTTATAGTGCTATCAAGCATACATGTGCTGGGTGAATTAAACCCCATCAATAAAAGAAGTATGTTATTGATCTTACCACATGGTTTCACAACTCAAATTATTGTCATCAGCTGTGTTTGGGAGTGAATGAACTACAATACCCACAATACCTTGCAGGAATCATATGTATATATGCATCGTCAAGATTGTGTAAGCTCTCACCCTAGGCAGCCGTCTGACAGCCGTTACCACCCACATGCCCGAGGGGTGTGCCATGGCGTGCAATGTGCTTTGCAAGCAGGGGCGAATGTCAGGCAGCTGCACACAGTGGCGAGTGTAGGTAGGGGACAACATTACTATGGAACACATCAGTACGCGTGAGGTCTGGGAATATGCACCCTCCCTGACCATGGGTGTGTGAGCAGCACCCAGCTCCTGGCCCTGGGCAGCTGACACACCCTGTGAGGGTCACAGCCATCCTGTTGTGCCAGTGCTGCAGGTGTCACTGGCCAGCCAAGCCCACATTGGCAACGTGCTAAGGGTAAAGGGTAAATGGTCATGGACCAATCATGCATGTGCACAATACATACGGGACCACAGGTGCACAAATATGCTACAGACCTGGCACACACTGTTTGCTACAGTTTTTATTTGGCTAAGGTTACTTTCGACGGCGCGGCCGACCACGCCCTGGCCTGACCCATCCCCCCCACCCTCCTGCAGTGCAACACCCTCCCCTGTGAAGATGGAGGCGCTCGTGGCCGAGGACCCGGTGCCGGTGCTGGTGCTGGTGCTGCTGCTGGTGCCGGTGCTGCTGCTGGTGCCGGTGCATGTACCCCCTGCTGTCTTGCCGCCAGCATCCCCTCCAGGGCTACACACATGCGTTTGAAAGGTATAGCTCGCACCACCTCTGTGAGGCCCTGTATCTGTGCGGTCGACTGGTCCAGCTTGTTGCATATGACATCAATGGATGCTCTGATGTCCATCAACGCCTCACGCAGGCCTGTGTGTGAGACAGAGCATTGTATGAGAGATAGTCCGTGGTCTGGGAACTACATCAACACAGTGACAGGTTGCACATCATCACCAGGGCTAGTACTGTGGTGTGGCTTACCCCTGTAGACAAAGGTGTGTGGCGATGTGGCAGCGTGTGCCCCACTAGTGTGGGGAGACCCCACACACAGCACACGGTCCACACTCAGAGATGTTCTGATGCACGTGACCCATGTGGCTGTGCTGAATCACACATGTAATGCATGGTCTGCTACGGTTGTGCATCCAGGGGACTGAACACATGTTTCAAGGACATGGGAGCTGATGGCTGATACAGGGACAGGGACAACAAATGCACACCATCACAGGTGTCCCCGAAAAGGGTGGGGGTCAGGGGGACAGGGTGGGGCCACAGTGCAGCAGGAACACAGACCTTTGACAGGTCCATGTTGGAGGGGGCTCAGGTCACAGGGGGGCGATGTGTGCATTGGTACAACAGACCCTCACTGGCGTATGTGCACAGCTGCAGCATCCGTCTGGCAATGATGTTAGGAGAGGGTACGGGCCATGTTGTGTGATGGCAGGGACATGTTGTTTGTGGGGAGGGACATGGTACCAGTGCGTACTACCTGGGCAAGACAAGCGGCAGGCATGTTCCGATAGGATTGGACAAGAGATGGATCCGCAGGGGCTGTCTGCCCCACACACATACAGGCAATGTAATGCTGGTTATGCACATAGCAGGTGCTGCCCCATGGGGTGTGGTGCGTCACAACACTGCATGGAGGGGGGGAGTGCCGTGACCTGCAGATGGGTGTGCACATGGGGGTATGGTCCAACGCTATACACAACAGAGGACAGCACATGACCAGTGTGTCCATGTAGGTGACCGACCCAGCTGTGCAATGTGGGGGCATATTGTCATGTCCCCACGAGGGGGACATGTTATTGCACACATTGATATGTCATGCACGACATCGTATATGTGCGCAATCAGGGGGCCCGGTGGGACATCACCCTCAACCGGGCCAACTCTACATTGTCCCAGACCTGGACAGCTGGTGGGAGCCAGGAATCTGGGTTTCTGGACAGGCCTTGGCTGCAGTAGGGCTATCATATTCTGGCGGGCAACAACATCTCTAGCATGGTGTGACAAGGGGCCGTGGGCCACAACAGGTGCAGGGCTTCATAGGGCATGGTGGGTCTGTCCCAGTTCCCCCGGACAATGTGGCAAATGCCATTCATATGCGTGTGTGTCAGCTGCATGTGTGCGATGCGGAAGACTATTGCTAGGTCAATGCATGTATGCATCCCCTGTCTGTTAACATGTGGCCGCTGTCAGACAGATGCCTGGGTGTGATTCATCCCAGGCCTGTCAGGGGTAGATACTAATATGTTGCGCAGGGGTATGTGGGGGATGTAGCCCATCTATGACAGACACAGCTGCTCACACTGATCAGTTATGCCTCCTCAGGTGTGACGGCAACAGGATATTGCTATGTGGGGTGACGTCCACCAACACAGATATGCCTGGTAGCACACACAACAGGATACCTGCTGTCAGTGTTAGATGTGCGGTGACACGGGGCAGGGGTGTCAACAGTTGGACATGTCATGGAATCCCCAGAGATGTGTGCAGACCTGTCTGTACACAGCATGGCTTTTGATGTGCAGGCTGTGGCAAGGTTATCCATACCAAGCATCGGAAAACAAACATAGGAACATAGGAACATGAGATATGCCATACATGGTCACACCAGGGTCCATCAAGCACAGTATGCTGTTTCCAACAGTGGCCAATCTAGGTCATATGTACCTAGCAGTTTCCCCAAGGGACAGTGGTCCCACAATGCTTGTCTTTGATCAAGCAGTGATATCCAGGGTACCTTCCTAATGATGGTTTATGGACCTTACCACAGGTACCTGTCCAAACATGTTCTATACACAGCTCCACTAACAGCCTTTACTACATCCTCAGTCAGAATATCCCAGCGTTTGAGTACACGTTTTGTGTAAGACGACATCCTGTTATCAGTTGTAAATAGTTTACCCCGGTCGCTCCAGTGCATGTCCCCCAGCCTCTAGATATTCTGATAAGGTGATCAGGTTATCTATGTCTACCCATTCCACACCGTCCATGGATATATAGACCTCTATCACTTCTCCCCTCAGCGGTCTCTCTCCCAGGTTATAGAGCACCAACCTTTTTAGCCTCACCTCATAGAAGTGGACTCCCATCCCCTTTGCCATTTTGGTGGCCCTTATCTGACCCACCTCTGTATTTGCTAGATCCCAATTCATTTTACGGTGACCAGTATTGCACACAATATACAGGGTGTGTCATCACCATGGAACGCTATAGAGGCATGTTAACATATGTTGTTATAACTGACATTTCTGTCCAGATCATACCTATCGCCCTTTATGATAATTTGGCCGCCGCTGCACTATGGGCCAAGGGTATGAATATGGTATCTGCAATGACGCCTACAACATCTCCCTGGGTGGTGGCGCCAAATGTTGAACCCAGCATCATGACACCATAGTTTGGGTTGGGCCTCCCTAGGTGCATATCCCTGCACCTCACCACATTATCCCTCATCTGCCATTCTGATGCACAGTCCCCCAGTTTATCAGGGTCCTCTTGCATGTATCCGCAATCCCTGTGGGTTTCAGCAACCTGACATTGTTGTGTGTCATGTGCATATCTGATAACTTCACCTGTCACACCACCTTCCAGGCCACTTAGGAATATCTGAGGAAGCAGCAGACCCAGCACAGATCCCGGTGGTACACCACTATTCACCTTTCCCCATTGGGGAACCTGGCCATTTAGCACCACTCTCAGCTTCATATCTTCCAACCTGTTCACGATACACAAAGTACACTGCCTCCCATCCCAGGAATCTTCAGCTTTGCAAACGGTCTCTCATGCGGGACCATGTCAGAGGGTCCCTGCCAGTCCAGATACACAGCATCAAACCGACTCACCTTTGTCCACCTGCCTCTTCACACCCTCATTATAACATAACTGATTAGTGGGACAGGATCCTCCTGGTCTAAAGCCACGTTGGCTGTCCCCCATCAGGTTGTGCCTATCTACCTGCTGAGTACATATATTCATTATGATGGTATCTACCATTTGTCACGGTACTGACATCAGGCTCAACGGTCTGTGTGTTCCCGGATAACCCCTCGATCCCTTTTTACAAACCATACCCATAACCATAACCATATCCGTGACCAGAACATTACCATACCCATAGCCAACGCCGTATGGAGCACCTGTTCTCTGCAGGTTGACCTTCCATCTCCCACACATGGACTCCAGGGTCATTGCATCAGGGCACACATTCATGTAGGTACGGCTCAATTGATAGCAATTACCCAGCTCATCATCACCTGGCCTGCCTCCCACTGCGTGGCTATCAGTCATACCCAGGGGCCTCACTGGGTGGATATGATAGCAGGTTTGTATGTCTCTGCGATGGTAGGTGAACGTTCAAACATTTAAAGACATAAGCGATGTGGACATGCGGTTAATCCATGTATCCCCAGCTTGTACCATGGGGCTCCTCCCCCCCGTCAACAGTTTATGTTTCCATATGAGGGCCTGACACAGAGGGATTCCCCAATGTAGACGGTCATGCTGCATACGTATTTCCCAGCTGTCCTCCAGGGGTGTAGCCAGGGCATAGTCCGTGTTTCCACCTGTGCTCCCATCGCTGTGAGGGTTCCTCGCCAGATATTCTGGCCATTATGTTCACCAGTTACCATGTTCAGCCGCCCAAAACAGTTCCAGGGGACACCGGCACTCTCGTCACATACCATCTGGCACGTGTCCCTGGGTCCCTATGACGTGCAGACACCGCTGGCAGAGGTACCGTCTGGAGATGCCTAGCTCTACAGCACCATTTCCATGACCCTCACCACTAATCTGATGTGGGACTGCCTTATGATTGTGACCCAGTACACGTAACCTCTCCTGCGTCGGCGCCACCTCACAGCGCATCGTCGCTTCATCCCTCGAAGGGTCACATGCCATCTCTGTCTGTACACTGTGTCCTTTGCATCCGCTGATGTCGCTGGGGGATCATGATCATGCTCCCTGACATGATAGTCCACTGTAGATGGCACTCCATGTGGCCTATGCCTTGTTGTGTGCTCCACCCTAGCACTGCACAGCTGTGCTGACTCAGGCCCTGACCTTTGTGGTGTTTAGTTGGGTTACACCTCATAGCCCTCTTGCATGGAAAACACGGTACCACACACCAGCTCCTTTTTTGTCTCTGGGGACCCTGGTGGCATTCTGGGAGCGGTGGTGTGTCATCGCAGGTTACCTGCTGTCACATGCCATACAGGACTGACAGTTTGCTTGTCCAGGGTCACTCACCCTATCCGGGGCTCGCTCCTGACCTAGGACACGCTCGCTCCTCACCAGGTTCACACAACAACTGCAGTTATGCCGGCATATGACTGTGTTTCATTGGCCCTCAAATGGTGTGCTGTTTGTTACCTGACCACCCGCCACCCAAAGCCATACCCCTGTGTCTATTCCGCCAATATGCCACGTACATAACCCTCACCAGTAGCAGCTGTTGATGTACAATGTGACAAACAACACAATCACATCACACAGGGAACAGTCACATTCTATCTTGTGTATGTGACTCACCTCATGCCACCCACCTTCAGCATTGTGTGCTCCACCTGCCGCCATGGCTGCGCAACTCAGACATCGAAACGTCCATCATGTGGCTGGAAGGGGCCTGCAGCTGTTGTGGTGGGGGACCCTAGCCCTGGCATGTTCAACAGGCTGCTGCATGTTTCCGGCCATCCCAACGTGATGATCCACTGGTCCTGGGGGCGAGGGCTGTGGGCAGGTTGCATTCTGTGCTTTGCGCCTGATTGCTGGGCCTCTCTGTTCCTCCCGGGTCTCAGCCACATCCTCGTCCTGGCTCATCTACATCTCCCGCCTGCTCAGGACCCTCATGCGCAACCCATGCTGCTGTAGTCACCTGTGATGTGAGCAATAGAGGAGGGCTCTGATATGTAGCAACGCAACAACTGTATATCCGCTTGTGCTGTGGTCAACACATACATGCGGTGCATGTTGGCATGCATACTGCTTACACACTCACCTGCTTCCTTCAACAACCCCATACGGTAGTGCCATGTCCCACTCACCTCGGGTACAGGTGGTGTGCCAGTATCCTGTCTGTTGTGTTCTGATTGGCAGTAAGGTGCTCATAGTCGCCGATCCCTTCCTGCCCCCGTCCCATACTCCTACCTCCTCCCTATGTGCCCTCTCATGTCACCGGTTTGCCCTTGGTTACCCTGTGGTCGCACCCCGCCTCTGCCACCCCCTTTCAGAGTGTGCAGGGCCATTTATATTGGGCATGCGACCATGACGGAATAAAGGGTCTCTGCGCGCGTGCGTGACATTCAGGGCTGTGGGCTGGGATTGCTGTGCAGTAGCACCCTTATAGCAGCCGTCATTGCGGTTTGGGCCACACACAGTGCAGTGCCCTGGCAGCCTCACATGTTCCCTAATACATGCCTTGCTGCATGTCCCACACATTAATACAGGGTACGTTCTCATAGACTGTTGTGGGGGTGGGGGTGTTTCCCTTATTGCCATTACCAAGATATGGGACCAGGTGGGGGTACGGATGGGAATTGAGGAACATGTCGGTAACTGTGGTCCTGCGACCTGGCCCCACATCAGGGTTTGTGGTTAGGACAGGCATACCACCATGCCCTATTGGGGATGGCTACAGGGTGTGGCGTGTGAGGACACATACGGGGTTGGGGGGTTGCACGAGGCTGCGTGGTCCTGCAATGCTGATCACAGGTATGTCCTGTGAGCTACTTGGTAGCGGGCCTGTGTGGTTGGTTGGGCCAATGACAGCAATATACATGGATGTGTGGCTGAACGTGTCATCCTATGCGTCAACAACATTAACCTTGCCCCGGACATCAGTCTGCTACTGATTGTCACATCAGTCCTATTCCTATCGCTGTGCGTACCTTCAACAGTTACGCAGTTCACGGGATGGAGCGGATGCTCCTGGTACACAGCGGTCCGTGGCAAGATACCCTCGTCCCATTACGGAACCACTGGGGGAAACACTGGCATCGCTAACATGCCTATGTTGCCCTGGGAACGAGTCAATAGCCACCCCTCTGCTAGCCGCACGGCCATCTCAGGTGTCCTGACATGGTAACACTATGATACCATGTGGAGATCTCACAATGGTCCACGTGAAACATTTGTAACTAGTTTGTGACCCCTGTCTAGGGGGCCATCCCCAGTGCCCCAACGCGGAGATACACCCTCAGGACTTTGCAACTCACCTACACTCTCGGTTGTGCCTTATCAACAGTCCCTCAGTGAACAATCACTACAACCTGTTGCAGGATGTCCATGGCACCATCTCACCATTCTGTTTCCCTTCCGACAAAAGTACATTGAGGGCACCATTGCAGCCTATTCATCTCCACATCCCAGTCCGATCCATGCTATGCGCATCCTGGGTCAAGGGGCTTCACAGGCACGCTCGTCCCAGTGATCGACCAACATCATGTCCCTTTCCTTCACAACTGGATCATTACCTGCAGGCCTTTGGCATACCTCAGCTATACCCTGTTGCCATACTGCAATGTGTACCCTCTAACAGTTGGGGGGGTTCCTATGGACCCATCTTGGCCACCACCCTATACTTGCTGAGATGATAGGAGACGTGGCACGTACGACAGACCTACAGGGACATATTGACTGTGCCTGCACCACTGGACCCCTGTCCAACATGGCCTCGGGACCTCCATGGAGTTGACACCCTCCTCCCCCTACTCCTCAGTTAGCTGATGTATGGCGCAGACGATAGCTAACTGGGCTGCCACCGCCCACCTCTGGACGTCCCGGCAGCGCGTGATTCAGTGACACACAACCTCCCTTGTGGCGGGAATAATTGTGCAGGGCATCACTGGAACAGTGCTTATATGGTGCAGGTCCGATCTATAGCGAAGGTGGCAGCATGTCGGCTCAGTGGACAGTACATCTCAACCCTTCCACCTCCATCTCAGGGTGGCCTACCCAATGTTCATCAACATTCCTATCCCCTCTTGAACATCTACCTGCAAACCATCTGTGGGTTCATACATCGTGTAGTGTTGTCCTACATGCCTTATGGCGATGACGTTGTTCTTTACACACCCATCATCTAATGCACATAGTCTCTCTTCCCCCTCTCATACCCTGCCCCAATGCATTGTTATGGTGTCCCGTCCTCGTGAATACCTCCATATGTGACATATCAACAACGGAGGTCCTCTTGATCACGACCGCGCAGATGATCCCAGACATCATCCCACCACATCCCTCCAGGGGACGTTGGGGTATATGACACTGCAATCCGACTCCGTCCTCACTTTACCAGTATTTTCATTTTTAATGACGACTACGCGTCCATGTGGGGGGATGAAATATCCCACCGAGGAAAACACAAGGCACACCTGCATACTACCTAATCCACCTTAATGGGACACCACCCAACCCCCCCCTCCGCGCTGCATGTTGGAACCAGACAATTTGATGACAACATACCATGCACTGATGATCCCAACACGTCATTTACGGGAACCATCATTTGTCAGCTTCCCTCACTAATCACCTAATTCTTATCAAAGCCCTTCGTGCCCGCCACATTATCAGCTGCCAATGACTGATACAGCAAGGTTACCTCATGGAGACTCCTTGGATAACCATGTTACACTGAGCTGATTCACTAACATTGGATAGACATTCATACCAGCATAATCATTATTAACCTAGCTCACACGTTGAACAAACCTAATAGGCTCTACACTGCATTCTTCCTCCTCCCCTACTCACTGCAGTACACCAGACAGAGCAAGAGCATCCACGAACATCACCTCCCTGGAGCGACAAGAGGGGCCCCACCATCACAAGCCCTGCCTCCTCCTGCAGCCTCACCAGGACCTTTCACCTTTGTGCCCCCTAGGTGCTGCATAGCAAGAACCCCTGGCAACTCTGGCCTATCAGCAGCTAATCACAATTCAGCGTAGGCCGTCACTTTTCTATCCGCCTGCAAACTCTTCCCTATAGAGTCATCAACACCTGTTCGACCTTCAGCGAGCCCACCCACATACCTGATTGCATGATATCTCAGTAACCTGCCTGTGATGAGTAATATGACGTTGGAATAATATACCTGTCACCTTATAGTGGTAAACATTGTCCATGATCATTTATGGTACATCTGTGGGATTTCTGTACATTGTTTGCCTTGGTATCCACGTTCCCGTCCCATGTCATCTGTGATCTCATGCAGGGTTTTGAGTGTACTGGGATTAGGTTTGCCTGTTTTAGACACGCTGATGCTGAATAGTGGCGGTGTATGAGGGAGATAGATATGAAACCTAACTACATAGCTACTACAAGTGTTGTACACTCCGGAGGGACATTGGGGATGGTCACCTGAGGATGGTGTAGGACTACTTACACCTATTATCAACACACATGTGTTGTCGCAGAACCGCTGATCTCTCTCTGACTCACACATGCAACGCTTCTGCAGCAGCACTAGGCGAGCCATTACCTTCTCGCATCAACGACCTTGTATCATGTGCTGATCATTTCACAGGTTAGGATTATTGTTTTTTTCCGGCCTTGGACCGCTACTCTTCCTGCTGCACCTGCACAGGTCCTGTTATCATTGACCACCTTTGTATAACATCTCCTTTGTCATGTTGGACACTGATCATCTTGCCTGCTGCTACCATGGGAACTCCACAGTAGCAGCATTCAGGTGAGCATTCGTCTGTGCTGATCAGGCACATGTTATACGAACGTGTGGTTAATGATTAGCGTGATGTTCCGTCGACAGCCTGGGATGACCAAGGAACATTGGACCAGAGAGAACATATCGTACCCTGTCAATGGAAGAGGTTACATGCTACAGGTCAGTGATGCGTTAGTGCATCCTGTCTTTGCATCGTCCCTAGCTTTGCATGTGTGCGTGTGAGACCAGCATATCATCCACACCCGGTCTGTATTGATCAGAGCGTGGAGGTGGTCTTGGACCTTGCATCCAGGGAGTCCGCCATGTATTTTCTGGGAGGTTATTCTCTATATATCTATTTGGATATCTCCCTGTGATTGGACCCCACTAATAGTGGCAAATAACAATCATACAGTCACACTCAGGGAGATGTGTGCCACGTGCGAATGTGCCGGGGCCTTGTGCTCAGACCTCACCCAGGTGGGTGCTCAGGAAGACACATTGCATAGGGGACCCAACATGGAGCCAGGGTATTGGGCCACATCCATCACCAATATGCATGTGTCAAAGCCCATCATGTTTGTACGGTATTTTGTTGGTGACACACAATGATTGGGAGGGGGGCCATCACAGGAGGTGACAGGGTGCACAGGTGGCAGATTGGACTGCCTGACGGAAAGGTATGTACAGTTGGTCCATACAGACATGCTCAACAGAACAGGGCACTGCCATCCGCAGCTGGGCTTTCAGCAGCCATGACAGGAGGCTACAGCAGCACAGATGGGACCTGTCGTGTTCGAGGGGGACTTGTCCACAGCAGTTATCACACCAGGCGTTTACTGGCTCACAGGGATGTCATGGCCGGTATCATGGAAGGTGTGCAAGCTCTGGATGCTTGTGTGTGGAACCTACACAATCAGTTATGATTGTGCTGTGGACTTCTTGGGGGGGGGATGTCCTGGCCCGTTGGGGCCGGGAGGGTGCCTGTGCAGAGCTTTCAGACAGTGCCCTGGTTCACGGTTATTGCAGGAGGGACTAGACCCCTTGACATGCAACCTGTCCTGGCAGAGTGTGGCTGATGGACCTCTGTGATGTCCGTGATTGCGTCATTGCATACATAGGTTCCTAGACTGAGCTGGTGACATCATAGGGTTGCTGTTTGGTTTGAGATGTTAGGTCTGTGGGCATTTTCTCTGGGTTCTATCCTGTATGTGCGTTGGTCATGTATGGGCCCGCAGACTGATCTCCATACATGTGAACAGCAGAGGTCGGAGGCTTGGGCATGGGAGGGGTGAGCTGTGCCTCACAGTGCATCGGTTGTGTTGGTGTTGTCCTGGGTGACCATTTTTTGCCTGGTCCTGCCTATCCACACAACTGTGGCAAGCAGAGGTATCCAGTTGCAGCTGTGAGCTCTGTTACTGTCACCTCACAGGTTCAGTGTCCCCTGGGTGTTGTTACAGTTGAGCCATGTTGGTTTTGGCCATTACATGTCCTGGCCACCCCTGATCAATCCATATTTTGTGATTACAGGCGTACACTGTGGGGACTACCTAGTAGCCATAGCGTACAAAGGGTTTGGAAATGCACATGCTTAGCTGATAGAACCTGTTTCATATTGGCCCGTTTACATACGTGGGCTACGCATAGGCTGTTTGCCTGGACCATTTGTTACATAGAGATTTTGTCAGACGTATCCTGATAGCGGGTGTGCAGTATCATGGAGCTCAGGCAGGCGCACATGTGTAGATATCTATCTCCAAGTCTTTCTGCAAGCTCACGCTCGAGGGCCCGATAGTGGGGAGATGAGGGGGCCCCCGCCACCTGTCCCCAGGGCATGCTGGTGTTTTCAGCCACCATCACCTGCCGTACACCTCTTTTTAATGTCAAGAAAATCTTTTTTTCAGGGGACTGTCCGTGTCTCTTGAGTGGGCCACCCGCCCCAGCCACTGCTAGCCTCACATCCTCCCACACAGCATTGCGGTTTCCCCACGGGTGTTTGGCTAGGAGGGCGGCCGAAGAGGACATCGTAGTTTCTCCATGACCAATGCTCAGTGTATTTTTGTGGACTGGTGGATCGCTCTGGTCACTGAATCTCAAGCGCCCTCCTCCGATAGCGGTAAGCTGGCAAGCACCCCCGCCCCCCCAGGGTGGGGCAGCTTTTCTCTTTTTGCCAGTGTTCCTCCTCTTGCACCTCACACCACCTGTATTCACCCGTATTGGGCCTGCAACAGGCATCACGGCACCGGTGTCACCGCCCCACCCACCTCTGCAGTGCACTGGTGTTCTGCATCCTCCCCAGCCGGCCTCATACAACATTTCACCCCCCCTCTCCTCCCCCTTCTCCCCCCTCTCTCTATCACATCACCCATACTTCTCCCCTCACCACTACCCCCCCCCCCCACCCATCACAGGACACCAACACACCACCCTATCCAACACTGCAGACCCCCCCACAATATAACCCCCTCCTTTTAATCCACCCTACCCCCTGCACAGAACACAACAATACACTAGTAACAGACACAGAAAACAGTGCGCTACACCCAAATTACGATATGGCACTCTACAGGACACACAGCCTCAGCTCCTCCCTACACCACACTTCTACCCTCTTCAGTATCACACACGCCTCTGTTGGTCTCCACACTCCCTCACTGTATCTTGACAACACCCTCGTCGTTTACCTGTGGTACAGTTGTGTTTTATACCCATTAGATCATTGCTTTTTGCCCGTTGCCGCAATTGCGTTTTCTTTTTCTTTTTTGTTGCGCCGCTGATTGTGCGCGTGCTGACACCTGGTCCGTCCTGTGCTCGCCAGCGGCATCTGCGTCCGAGCTGTGCAATGGGCGTGTATTATTGGGTGCGGCGGCATTCATTGGTGATGGCCACACCGTTTCCGCCCCGAGCGCCTTGCCGTCATCAGCGCAATTTACACGCCCCAGCGCGGCATGACGGCAACATGGACGTTTACCGCTCTGGTTTTTCGTTTTGCGCATGACGCTGTTGAACTGTTTGCGTCTTTGTTTTCCGCGCCACAGATGTGCGCTATCGCGTACTTTCGTCCTGTTGTGACGGGCGCCGCGGATCTGCGTCAGAGATGTGCATGGGCGTGTTTGGGTGCGGCGCAATTCAGACGCAATCATGCTCGTTCATAATCCCCCCCCTTTTTTTTCCCTATTGACACCCACCCTCGCCGCACTACCCCACACCCAGCGCGGGCGCACACGAACGGCAGTGCCCGGCCCCTCGCCCCCTCCCCCCCTCACGGGGTGATACGCTACTATGGGATGCACATGCGCACGGCGCATCCCCCACGGCGCACATATGGGACTGCACAACGGTTCACAGGCGCACATCTCAACACCGGAAATACATGAATATATCCTCAGGCATAGATAGTACACATTGAGGGTTGTATTGTAGGACGAGGGTCGTTGTACCGTTTTGGAGAGGGTGACATTATTTGATCCAGGCTAGGTTATCTGTAGTAGTTTCATTGTCTATTCGGGGTTGTACTGTGTGTATTGTCTTGTTCATTGTTTGTATTGTGTTTGTGTATCCCCGCATCCGTTTGTTCAGTTTGTCAGTAGGTGTTGTGAAGTTTGGTCCCCTCTGTTGTGGTGAGGTTTGTGTGTGTGTTGTAGTGTTTTTTGTATAGGCCCTGCGGGGCTGAGGTGATGGCTGGGATATATGTTTCTGCATGTGCCCTGGATGGTGAGCAGATGCTGCGGTTCGCCCGGACAGGGGGGATGTTTGTCCATGGGCGTGAGGCCCACAGGGCATGGGTGTAGTCCCGTACAGCAAATTCAGACCTGCAGCTGTGGAGGAGGGCCAGGCAGCTGATGTACGTGCACCCCCCCCACAAGCGCAATGGAGACGTGCCGAGGCTGCAGGCTCGGCAGCCTCGGCCTCTACAGGCCCAGGGCCCAGCTCAATGGACATGCGTGAGGACCAGGTCTATCTCCCTGTACACCGGCTGAGCACAAGGGCTATTAGGGATCGGCCTCTAATGAGGATTCTTACGACCGGGACCCTCGAGCCCCTGACTAATCGGTCCCCATGCCATAACCGAGGCTTTTAGTTTAAGCTCCTTGGCTGCTTTACATTTCTTTGCCTCTGGCTGTGTCCAACACTCCGGTGGGCGCAGTGGGTGGCATGAGCCGACCCTCCTTCTCCCGATGTCTCCACCAGGTAACTGCGTGCCATTTCACCCGGGTGGGGAATTACATAGCCCTTCCCCACACTAGGCAACATTGGGGGACCCTGAAACCAAGCCTTTGAGTCTGTAGCTGTGATACCACACGTGATGGGAGCTATTGATTGCACACCATGTTCTTGCCCTGGTCCCACCTAGAGACAGTTGAGGTGGTTTTCCGCAACCGCAAACACTACCATTCCCTGAATGTTCATGTT